>QFEC01008524.1:12606-26936 GCA_003316585.1 Gomphus bonarii
TTCCGTGCATTGTTGCTAACAATCTTTCTGCCTAAAGCTCAAGGTGATTGTGGCAAAACTCACGGCTTGAACCCAAGAAAGGTCCATTAATGGCCCAGGACATCGATTTTGAAAACAATTGTAAGAAGTAGCTACTTTCAATCAGACAACAATCCTGTTATGTTTGTTTGTGGTCATCTTGAAAAATTGTTTTAATCGATGAACTAGAACTAGAATGTTGTTGTTTCAACACCCAGTTCGTGGTTCAATGTTAGTGCTACACTGACTGTATGGTGAATTCGTCGATATACCATTGGGTTACATCACATCGATTTAATTCATGATCAATGAGAGCTGATGGCGGCTCAGGAGGTACTATCAGAAGAAACCGGAAGATTAGCCACGAGATTCCATGAAGATCATGGCAAATCTGGATTATGGATGAAGACAGGATGGCCTAGGGTAGTGTTTTGATCGTGCCGGTGCCGAACTAGATTGCCAATCCTCAAAGCACAATGGTCAAGACAACAAAAAGACGAGTACGGATCGTCGGGGCGACGACGGTCCTAATATCAGCCATGAATCCCAGTGTACCGACACATACCGTTAGATAGAACAATGCGGAAAAGGCATGGAACCAGATGCTTGGATTTTCCTATGGTTAACGAGGGCAGCTATGGCAAATATTGTGACATAAAAACCTAGGGCATAAGCATATATTTGCCAACCTCACTAGCAGAGAATTACTGTGTCAGAAAGAAATACCTAACGAAAGCATCAACCACTGATCGCCTGGAGGGGTCAAACATAATCAGGAAAGAAACTAAATTCAAAGTTGCGAACATCCTGATAAGAGATTCAATCGAGTGTCAGCAGTGTCATTGGCACACCTGGCCAGTGGTTAACGTATTTGTATAGTATTAGCTGCTAGGCAAAACCATGTCAAAACTTTTCCCACAAGCCATAAGGTCGAACTTAGAGCACATAATTTCTCACCAATCCTGTATTGACTTGGAGATGTAGAAACTATATGAGTCAGATAAATAATTACTGCACAACATAGTTCTTATGTTATGTTAGAATGGATGAATAAAGACGGAGCGTAACGCGCCGAACTCTGGGTGATCGTTCATCAACCTGCAATGTCTATTTCTCTCTCTCACTTAGCCAGACCACTCGCAATTCTTCCTTCATGTAGTATCATTCGCTCAGCTCGCACAAATACCACGAAAGTACCTACACAAGCAGAAACGAATGCAACCACTGCAAGCTCTGCGTCCTCAGAGGTTACACCCGTCTCCGACGGCAAGGATGTACCTGTAACCGCAGAAATCGTTAGTGGAGCCCCAGGTATGCCTACAGATTAAATTATTAAATGTCGATCTTCAAATCTATTGTACATAAGCGGAGCTCCGACATCGTTTCGTGCGTATCTTCCAGCCTACACGCAACACTATGCAGAGCGGAGGGGCAAAGGGAGAGAAATGGCGGATTGATTGGGACGTCTTTCAAGGTGCAGGGAAATGGCAGAACCCTCTTATGGGATGGGCAAGCTCGTGTGTTCTTATTCTTCACGGACCCGGACAATGCTAACGAAAGTGTTTATTAGTGCCGATTATATGCAGGGTACAAGAATTTCCTTTAATACCAGAGAAGATGCCATCCAATTTGCGGAAAGGCAAGGTGACATCTGAAAATGTCATACGTTTAAGTATCACTTTGACAAGTTAGTTAGGATGGGACTATTATGTTCAGCCTGCAACAGTTAAACGCATTCCCCCTAAGAACTACAGGTGACGTTGGGTTTTGTATTATGACGACATCCTTAAAGTTGACTTCTGCTTATAACTTAGCGAGAACTACCTCTTCAAGCTCCACACGCTACGGATTGCCCGTACCAAGTAGATGGTCTATCACAATCCCCTTCCCTTCCTGCGGTAGCATGACATAGATGTCCGTAGAGCTCTTGAATTCCAGCAGGGGGACAATGCATTGATACAACAATTTCGTCAGATATCTCAGCATTTCATTACCGTCGTTTCATCTATCACGAACGCTATCTGGAAGATGACTTTATCTGACATTATTTTCATTTTGGACAAGAGTAAAGGTTCTTCGTCAAGTTCGCTGGACTCGCCCCACAATCTGTAATCAGCAATCTTTCGACAGTAGTACATTAAAGCATGGTCACAGATGCAACCAATGGCGATATGAATCTTATCTTCACCGGTGTATGTTTGCCGGGCCTCTAATATGCCCTTATATCTGAGTTAGTACCTAATTGATTGTGATATTAACTAGCCAGGTCGGCACCTGAACTAAAGACACTAGATTTTCTTGATGAAATTGTCCACAAAGAAATAAAAAAACTCAAAAATTTACATCAACTTCACTGTTCGACCTCTAATATATACACATGGCGTATTTAAGACTATTATAAGTCTATTAGAGTCACTTCCTTCTTCTCAGTTTGCTCGAGTCCAGTTGTTGGGGGAGAATACATCGTAAAAATTTGTGGGTTTGACGTGGGTGCCGTGGGAAAAGTAGGAAGCGTATTCGATGTTCCAGGTGTGGGCGCATAGGCATGGTGAGTTTGTGAGATTGAGTGCGATGCGATGGTGTTGCTACGACCAAGTGTCGCTGAGGATGACGAGGGTGCGGGGGAGGTGTACGTTGAGGTGCTAACAGTGTTATGCCTAAGTAGTGTAGATGATGAAGGGGGCTGATTGTAGGATTCAAGGGATTGGGTAAAAGAAGGTGGTACGGGTTGTGACCCCATGGGGGCGTATTGCTGCTGAGTGATTGGGGCAGAGGAACCGAGAGGAAGATGCTGGGGCACTAGATGTTGTTGATGAACAATGGGAGGGGACATAGGAGTTTGCTGAGGATACGGATGTGACTGAAGCTGTTGACTCGGTGCCCGCAGTCCTTGCCCAGTAACGGCATGTTGAGTTTTAAATTGTTGACTTTCTGGCCATTGTTCTCGTGCTGGAGTTGATGGCGGAAACACTTGTTGTGGCTGTGAGGCAGAACTTTTAGTAAATGTCGCCTGAGTCCATGAATGTTGCTGCTGTGGATATGGTTCCTGGTAGGTCGAACCTAATGACGCAGGTGTTGACGATTGATGGTATGACTCTGGTCCTGGAACTGGGGGTGGCGATTGTACATAGGTGGTCGCTATCCCGTAATCCGACACATGTGATGATTGGCGTTGTACTGGAGGGCGATTCTGTATCGAAGGAGGCGACACATACGTTGGACGAAAACCAACAGTCTGATATCTCTGCTCTGTGGGGTACGGTGAGCCGACATGCTGGCGTGACCGTTCTCCCAATTCTGGCCGAATGGTGCCGTCCATAGCGTGATACTGGGACGGTTGACGTTCGTAAGTCTGTTGTGATGTAGATGCTGTACGCCATGTGGGATGTGAAATTTGCTCTGTCAAAAGTTGGTCGTAGAGTTTGACAGCCTGAGAAAGTTTTTCATGCATTTCTGACAGCATTTCTAAAAAAAAAGGTCAATCGCATGAATTGGTGCAAGAAACATCACCCACGTTCTTTCCTGTCAGTGTCGTCTAGACTTAAAGCTAGTTTCGGCCGCAGGCTGTTTGCACGATCATACATCTCATGCGCATTGGAAATCCGTGAAAGAGTAGAACCACCCTGCGAACGTACGTCCTCGATTGTTTGGTTGAATGTAAGAATCGCGTCTTCCTCGCGTGGGTTGAGATCGTGGTTGGGCAGGATAGGTAAGGGAGGCTGTACTGGAAGAGAAGCTTCCTTCTCTTGGCCATTTGAATAAGTATATGCCCCCCGATGAACGTTATCTTCAGGCTCATCGTAAGGCGTTACTACAGGGGCACTAGGCTTCGGAGCGTTAGCTTCGCGGAGACTCGCTTCAATAGCGGCCTTCAATTCAGGGTCTTCTTCTTCTTCCCTAGTGAAACCGTTTGAACTGGAACGTGCGCGATCCACAAGGGGAGGTTCCGAGCTTTGCCATTGATTGTATGAAGGGCGGTTGGAGTGAACAGAGGCATGCGAGGATGACGTGCTGGACTCTGCAAGCGAGAGTTGAATGGCCTGCTGCAATTCTGCATCTGCAAGATCTCGCGCACTGCGATGCCGGTGTGATCGAGAAGAGGAAAGCCGACGATGACTTGAAGAAAAATCCAGGCTTTGTCTGAACACCATAGGTACTGAGAAACCCACTGACACCAGCTAAATTGATGATACTCACGATCTCTCTTTATTCCGATTATTCAATTTGGTGAAGCATCCGTCACACACCCTCACCTCTTGTGTTATTCCAAAGTGGGGAAGAGGCAGGGTCTTAGAAGAACACTGCTGATCAAAAACTTGGCCACAATTACGGCAATGATGCTTCCTATTCGTGAATGTGAATGCGGTACGACAGCGTAAGCAAACATCTGAGTCGATCCAGTCTGGAGCCGTGGAAGTATCCACCATGGCGGAGTTGGCTATGGTCATGTCCTTCGGAGGAAAGTTAAAGCCTGGAATATGTATTCGTGAAAGTATCTGTAAGATATAAGAGGAGGCTACGTACCTTCTGATTTCAGCTCCTTATAAACTTGGCCTACGTAACCCAAGGTGTATTTTCCTTCGAATGCTACCGACCAATTCTGAATAAATCTCAGTGTTTTGTTCTTCACGTCGAGGTTGACATTTGGCATCTTCAAGATGGAAACGAGGTTGTCCATAAACTCTTTGGACGCTACCTCGTTAAGGAAATGATCTCCACCGTTCTTCACACAAACATCGGTGAGCTATTCAAAAAATTAATCAAGAACTTTCATATGCAATCAAAGTATTGGGAATACCTACTCCTAGAGTTAGAAGTTGTACATTTGGGTTCTTATGGTTTAACCGTCGCTTGAGAGCACGAGCGGCGTCCTTGGGTGAAACAGACTTGGATCGGATTTGATCACAAATCTCTAGATTAAGTGCAATGTCCTCCTCTGCTAAACGAAGCTCAGACGTGGCCTTGTCTGTCAAGGTTCGAATCAATGAGTTCCAAGGTATGTCTGTCGACTCACCAACTGCATCGTCGAACTGGGATTGGCCCCAAATCAAGGAAGTGAGAGACATTGTAAAATGATACTTTACTATGGCTGTATGGAAGTGAAAGTGGCAGAATGACGCGCCGCTAACGCAGTCCAGTGCTACGCCTTAGCTGACTAATCCTTTGCTGGCTGGCTTTGAAATTGACATGAAATGGCGAGATGAATATTAACCGTCTCAAAGTATATGCATATCTTGTATTAAACCCATGTATAATTCACCCATATACTAAGGCGAAGGATATAGGTAGACTTCTACCTTCTTCAGAGAGTTGTAGTCAATGGCATAAAATAATCACAGTATAGTGTAACTTGTCAGCTGAAGAAAGTAGCTGAGCGCGCCTGTTGCATACAAAACCATTGCATTAGTTACGATTAGCAAAGGGTTACTACCCTACGGGATAGTATTACGAGATATTACACCTACTCGAAGGAGATGATACAGTGAGAAACTAGCTTAGAGCAAGTGCTTTAGTAATGAATAAATGAATGGGTGTCCAAAGGTTCGCTCCGATCTGAAGGAATGGATATAATAGAAGCTTCGGAATACAATACGCATACACGTTACCGCAAGGTATAATGGTCTTGTACCGTGTTGGGAGTTGTTGGGCGGGGTAGCCCTATCTACCCCAGCAACGTGTCCCGAGCATGTGTGATACTCAAGAGTAGAATGAGTACAACAATCTAAGGCTTTTCAATTGACTGAATGAAAAAAGTGAGACTGCTTTTTCCAGTGATATTCGAAGCAGACACTAGGACCAAGTCAACATCGCAAGGTTTGATCATAGTGATATTGTCTTACCCGTGTGTGTTGGATAATTATCGTTGTGTACAGCAGTATACAGCCTCCTTTGGATAACTCGGAGTCGAGATTGAGTACGGAGCTTATTGTGTGTTTGAAAGAGGTTTGAGCTCCGCCCGAAACGTTTTCACTCACAATCGTTCCTCGTCGCGACGTTCATCATCCCACCACCGATCCTCGTTCTGGCTTGAATCCTTCGCCTTGTTAACGTCATCCGGTGTTCGAAGAACTCATTAGCGCATTCTCACCCTTTCCTGACCTCTGCTACACCAGTTTGCCACAGCCTGGCTTTTCCTGTTCATCCTTGATTTCTTCTCTTAGCTGCTTGGAACCTCAAAAAAAGATCCTTTTCGCATCTTGGCAACTCTAACCATCATCTATAGATACTTTGCTACTCTTTTTTATTTGCACAGCTGTTCCCTCGGTACTTTCTCTCGACTATCTCTCCATAAAATTCTATTATGCTCGGCCACCAATTTGCCTACTCTGCTGCACCTATTCGCCAGGTGAAAGAAGTTCAGTTTGGAATCTTGTCTCCTGAAGAAATCGTCAGTTTGACGCTATGCCACCCAACTTTTTTACTTCCGTACTAACGTGCAGCAGAAAGCACATTCTGTCGCCAAGATCGAGAATCCCGAACTATGGGAGGAGGGCACGCACAAGCCTAAGGTTGGTGGACTTATGGACCCGCGGATGGGTACCATAGACCGTAACTTCAAGTGCCAGACGTGCGGTGAGGGGATGTCCGAATGTCCTGGCCATTTTGGCCATATCGAACTTGCTAGGCCAGTCTTCCACATTGGTATAGTGCAGCATTCACCGATAAATCTCGTATATCGATCACGAACCTTTTTTCAACAGGTTTCATAGTCAAGGTCAAAAAGATCTTGGAGAGCATTTGCGTCAATTGCGGAAAGCTCAAGGCCGACCTTGTGAGTCGACGTTACTTTGCTCTCATCTCGTTTTTGCGCCCCACCTCTCCAAATTTTCTGGGGGCTCTCCCCATTGGGGAACCTCAAACCCGCATGTCACAGTTGTTGGTGACTCTTCCCCGGGGTGGGGTCTAGCGCGCGACATCGGTCGCTTGACCGCCGCGTTGGACCATGGCACACGCCCCGTGAGGTTGGGCCCACGACGCGGGTGAAATGGGGGGCTTAACGAGGAGTGCGAAATGGATGGATAGTCGCATAGCTTTCGCTCTCTGACGGAGAGATGAGTGTCTTGCAGACTACAGTACGCACGTCTTCATGACAGTTTAAAACATGTTGCTTCTGCGTTTTGTCGTTTTATACTTTGTTCTTTCTGTCCATAATCTCTAAACCTGTCATGCTATTGCTGCGGGTTGTCTTGCCACACAGTCCGCTGACGTCTCCATTTTTGCATATCCTCCCTTCATTGCGCATTATCTACTGGCCTTACTCTGGTATCCGTACAATACGCCATTACTTCTTCACTATCGCGCCAATCATGCTTGATCAGTCGGACCCCGCTTTCGCGGACAAGGTCAAGCACGTGCGCGATGCGAAATCACGCATGTCCGTCGTATGGAATCACTGCAAGTCGAAAAATCTTTGCGAACCTGATGTCATAGAAGAAAATGAGGGGGAAGTGGACGAAGTCGTCCCCATTAAAAAGGGCCATGGAGGCTGTGGACATGTCCAACCTCAAATCAGGAAGGAAGGTCTGAAGCTATTTTTGCAGTACAAGAAAACGAAAGATGAGGATGATATGGTTTGTGTTTCGCCCGAGGATATAGCCTGCTTCCTACCCCAAGTTCCTGATTGTTCATCGTTACATAGGACGTCAAATCGACTCAACCTGAGAAGCGTCTTTTTACTCCCTCAGAATGTTTCAACGTACTTAAAAAGATACCCACTACCGACATTTCGTTGCTTGGGTTGAACGAGGAATTTGCACGCCCAGATTGGATGATTTTAACTATCATGCCTGTTCCTCCCCCTGCAGTTCGCCCTAGCATTGCCGTTGATGGCGGCACTGTGCGCAGTGAAGATGACCTAACTTTTAAGCTGACCGATATTCTGAAAGCCTCTGCTAACGTACGAAGATGTGAGCAGGAAGGTGCACCGGCACATGTTACGACTGAGTTTGAACAACTACTGCAGGTATGTTCGAATGTAACTCCTGTTTCTCGGGATTCAACTTAATGTCTCCTAGTTTCATGTAGCAACATATATGGATAATGATATTGCTGGTATTCCGCAGGCACTCCAAAAGTCCGGCCGTCCACTGAAAGCAATTCGGGCACGTCTCAAGGGTAAAGAGGGTCGTCTACGTGGAAATTTGATGGGGAAGCGCGTTGACTTTTCTGCGCGGACCGTCATTACTGGCGACCCCAATCTCGCCCTTGATGAGGTAGGTGTCCCCAAGAGTATTGCCATGACGTTAACCTACCCTGAACGAGGTGCGCATATTGACCACCTATGACAGAATATACACCTGACACCAAGTTTTAAGTGACCCCCTATAATATTGCATACCTTCAGGAGCTCGTTCGGAATGGGCCCCTAGAATACCCTGGAGCCCGATATGTTGTGCGTGACACTGGCGAACGTATCGATTTAAGGCATAATAAACGTGCGGATGCTTTTTTAAATTATGGCTGGATCGTCGAGCGACACCTCAAGGATGGGGAGTAAGTGACAGTTGAAATTTCTAAAAACCTGCATGCTAATTTATCATCTAGTTATGTGCTATTCAATCGGCAGCCTAGTCTGCACAAGATGAGTATGATGAGCCACCGGGTCAAGCTCATGCCGTACTCCAGTAAGCGATGCATTCTATCACACTTAATACATTCACCATATATATAACAAGCATTCCGCTTAAATCTTTCCGTTACCCCTCCGTACAACGCCGATTTCGATGGTGACGAGATGAATATGCAGTATGTTCCAACATTCTTTTTAGCTTCGCGTGTAACTTTTGTTTTCCTCTAGCGTCCCACAAAGTGAAGAGACCCGGGCTGAACTTAGTCAAATCGCTTGGGTTCCTCGCCAAATCATTTCGCCACAGGCTAATAAGCCGGTCATGGGCATTGTACAAGATACTCTCTGTGGCATTCGCAAGTTCACGCTTCGTGATACATTTTTAGATTGGAACCACATACAGAATATCTTGCTTTGGGTCCCTGACTGGGACGGAACTGTACCCATTCCTGCCATTGTAAAGCCAAAGCCGTTATGGACAGGAAAGCAACTGCTTAGCATGTGCATACCCCGGGGAATCAATATCTCGCGTAATCCCGACGATCACACTGCGAATCCCGTTGTTGATGATGGAATGCTCATTGAGAATGGGGATATCATCTACGGTGTTGTAGAGAAGAAAACTGTTGGAGCATCACAAGGAGGTCTAGTACATGTCGTCTTCCGGGAGAAAGGGCCAGAGGCATGTGTAGGACTTTTCACCGGCTTGCAGATGGTGGTCAATTTCTGGCTCTTCCACAACGGTTTTAGTATTGGTATTGGTGACACCATCGCGGACAAGCAGACGATGCTTATCATTAATCAACGGATAACGGAGGCCAAGACCAAGGTCCACGAAATCCTCGAAGAGGCGTATCAGGATCGTCTGCGACCTTCGCCCGGTATGACTATCCGTGAATCTTTCGAGAGCAAGGTGAATCGGGAATTGAATGTTGCACGTGATGAAACCGGTCAGGATGTGCAGAAGAGTCTGAAAGATGACAACAATGTCAAGCAGATGGTTGTGGCAGGTTCCAAGGGCTCCTTCATCAATATCTCCCAAATGGCTGTTTGTGTTGGACAGCAAAGCGTAGAGGGTAAACGCATACCCTTTGGCTTTCGTCATCGTACGCTGCCACACTTCACAAAGGACGATTATAGTCCTGAAGCTCGTGGGTTCGTCGAGAACTCCTATCTTCGCGGCCTCACTCCTCAAGAATACTTTTTCCACGCAATGGCGGGTCGCGAAGGACTAATTGATACGGCTGTCAAGACGGCGGAGACTGGTTACATTCAGCGTCGTCTTGTGAAGGCCTTAGAGGACGTTATGGTGTGCTACGATGGCACAGTACGCAATTCCCTGGGTGATCTTCTCCAGTTCACATATGG
Organism: Gomphus bonarii; assembly: GCA_003316585.1. NCBI lineage: Eukaryota > Fungi > Basidiomycota > Agaricomycetes > Gomphales > Gomphaceae > Gomphus > Gomphus bonarii. The sequence goes on from QFEC01008524.1 coordinate 22,559, forward strand.
AGAAGACGGGATGGACGGTGCTTTCATTGAGCGCCAGTCCGTTGATCCATACCATTTGACTGACAAGTCGTTTGAGCGGCGATACCGAGTGGACGTGACAGAACCCTCCAAGGGGTTCACATCAGGAGTTCTTCAAGTTGGATTGGACGACAGTTCACTCGATTTGCAAGCGAAACTCGATGAGGAATGGAATCAATTGATGGAAGATCGCCGGCTGCTTCGTGAATTTATTTTCAAGTCTGCGGATCCAAGTCGACCACATTATCTTCCCGTCAACCTGCGTCGCGTTGTCCAGAACGCCCAACAAATCTTCCATATTGATCGTCGAAAACCTAGCGATCTCGAACCAGCCTACATCGTGGATTCTGTCAAAGCGTTGGGATCACGGCTAGTTGTTGTGCGTGGCGACGATCCTATAAGTCGCGAGATGCAGGCAAATGCCACTCTATTATTCGGCATTCATCTCCGTTCGACGTTCGCAGCGCGACCTGTTTTGGAAGAATTCCATTTGAATCGTGAGGCATTTGAATGGGTATTAGGAGAAGTTGAAACCAAGTTTAACCAGTCATTGGTGAATCCGGGGGAGATGTGTGGGACATTGGCTGCTCAATCGATTGGTGAACCTGCCACACAGATGACTCTGAATACGTTCCACTATGCGGGAGTCGCATCCAAAAATGTCACTCTAGGTGTTCCACGATTGAAGGAGATTATTAACGTCGCGTCAAATATCAAAACACCATCTCTCAGCGTCTACCTTACACCTGATAGGGCCATCGATAACGAACAGGCCAAAGCTGTCCAAACGGAGCTTGCCTACACTTCACTTCGGACGGTGACTGCCGCGGTTGAGATTTTCTATGACCCCGATCCATCGACCACACTTATTGACGAAGATCGAGACTTCGTTGAAGCTTTCTTTGCCATTCCTGATGAAGGCATCGAGTCGCAACTACATCTCCAATCGCCATGGTTATTGCGTCTAGAACTCGACCGTGCAAAGATGCTTGATCGGAAGCTTGACATGAGCTACGTAGCAAGCCGGATTGCTGAGAGCTTCTCTCAGGACTTGTTTGTTATCTGGAGTGAAGACAACTCAGAAAAGCTTATTATTCGCTGTCGTGTAGTGGGCGGTATGGACAAGGACGAGGATGGTCTAGGAACAGTCGAGGAAGACGTTTTTCTTCGTCAACTGGAGAATACGATGTTGAACTCGGTCAGCCTTCGCGGTGTCAAAGATATTCGACGTGTCTTCCTGGTGAAACACAAGAAGGTTTCCATCACTGCGGATGGCAAGATTGACCCCAAGAAGGAAGAAGAGTGGGTCTTGGAAACGGACGGCGTCAACTTGAAGACAGTAATGTGCATCGATGGCGTTGACTTCCGGCGAACGTATTCAAACAGCTGCGTGGAAATATTCCAGGTACTCGGTATTGAAGCCGTTCGAGCAGCATTGCTTAGGGAGCTTCGTGCTGTCATCGAGTTTGACGGATCATACGTCAACTTCCGCCATTTAGCACTTCTCTGTGACCTCATGACTCATCGTGGGTCTCTCATGGCTATCACCCGACATGGTATCAATCGTGCGGAGACCGGCGCATTAATGAGGTGTTCATTCGAGGAGACTGTGGAGATTCTCATGGAAGCTGCAGCTGTGGGTGAGAAAGATGATTGTCACGGTGTTGCCGAGAATGTTCTTTTTGGCCAAATGGCCCCAATGGGGACAGGATCGTTCGACGTCGCTCTTGACATGGATATGCTCAAGGATGTAATTGTCGATTCTCGCTTGCAAGCAGACAATTTGCTTACCGCACATGCTGATGGAGCAATGACGCCTGGACCAGTCGCAATGACGCCATATGATAGTAATTCGCCTGTATGGGTGGATTCGAGTTTTAAAGGCGATGTTGCTGCTTTCTCGCCTCTGGCAGCCAGCGGAGGGGAAGAATCCACAAATTTCCAATATCGAGGTTTTGGTCAGAGCCCATTAGGTGCTGGAGGTATGTCTCCAGGGGGACCAGCGTACAGTCCATCCTCGCCCAATGCATACTCTCCCACTTCTCCGTACGTCCCGCAGTCGCCATTCGGTGCGGCCACATCACCTTTCGGAACCTCGCCCTACGCCACGTCTCCATTTTACGATCGTGGACGCGGTCCCACCTCTCCGACGTACTCTCCTACGTCGCCTGCGTTGAATTTGACATCCCCTGGGTACTCGCCCACAAGTCCGCGTTATTCACCCACTTCGCCCTCGTTTTCGCCTACGTCTCCCCGTTACAGTCCTCAGTCACCGTCATTCAGCCCGACGTCTCCTCGTTACTCCCCTACGAGCCCATCTTTCAGTCCGACGTCCCCGCGGTACTCTCCAACGAGTCCCTCATTCAGCCCAGCGTCGCCCCGATGTAGGTGACCTAACTTTCATGTTGCCCAATGTACTCACGCTTTCGCAGACTCACCCAGCAAGTATTTTCATCTTATCTGTTTTTCATCTATCGTTAACCATTTCATGACTGCCATTCTGACCGTCTAGCTTGTGAGCATAATTTTAGCATTTTACTCATACCTATCCTCTAACTTTTCCTCACAAAGCTCCCGCACATACTTCACCAACATCACCCAAATACTCGCCTACATCGCCCATGGCATCCCCAGCTTCTCCTAAATATTGTGAGTCGTAAAACAAGATCAAAATGCTATCTATCACATTGCTGACGTCGTGACGCAGCTCCGACGTCGCCTACCTATTCACCTACATGTAAGCATTTTTATCTATCACAAGCATCTGTCTGTCTGACATATGCATCCTGCATCACCAGCTCCGACTTATTGTGAGTCCGCTTGTGATGTACCATTGATATCGTGCTTGACTAATGTGTTGACAGCCCCTGCCTCTCCCGCATATAGCCCGACCTCACCTGCATGGTCGCCCTCGAGTCCGTCCAGGAATGCGCTGAACGGCAAGACGAACGCATACAGCACCTCTCCATCTTGGGAATAAAAAATGAGTTCTGCCTGTTGCTGTATTCTTGAAGTTTCTCCTGGGCGTTGAGGACACTCATTCTTTTTTTCTTCATTACTTTAAAAAAACATCTAGGTCCTTTTTGCCAACAACATCATGTATAATACACAAGCAAACTTCTTTCACTGGTATCATTAAATGAACCACTCCTTCAACGGATTGGGCGCCATCGGCTTGCGTCGCGGGTGCAATTGCCTATGGACGTGCGTGTGATTGCGATATAATCGCTGTGCGAAATGCGACAAGTCCGTTGTGATCTGATTCCAAATGTGCAACATTCTTTGGATAGCATGAGATTTGACTGCCGTCGTACGTACTGCATATAAGAACAAGAGAGAAGAACGAGATAGAGGGAGAGGGAGAGAGTATAGAAAGATATCTGTGTCAGGCAGAGCCCGCAGAGTCCGTCCAAGAATGAGTATACGAGGGGCAGGGAAGGGGGAGAGAGGAACCAAACAAACGAGGAACGTAGTATGGGTGGTGTCTTTTTTGTTTAAAGATAGGTGACGAGAAAGACCTATGAAAAGGAAAACGAGCAAACAAATATCAGCTAAGTAACGAACGCGAACGAACGACGTGCGAGATCAAGGCTGAATATGGGGTGAAAGGGGGAGGGGTAACTTGGAAGTTTGGGTAAAAAACAAACAAGAGTATCGTACGGCGCCGCTCGCTAGGAGAAGTGCACGTTTGTGGAATTTGGATGTATCGGTTGGGTCTGGGGGGGTCTGGGTGTATAAGTTGGGCCTGGGTTATCGGGTGTCGGTCGGTTGTTTTACAATTTAGTCGCAAATTGGGAATTGGAATTGGGAAGCAAGGGTATAATAAAAGGGTGCGTGCCAGAGATGTATGGGCACATTGTTGGGTGGAGGTACTGGGCAGCGGTGCTGGGGTTGCTGGAACTGGGGCTGCGTGCTAAAGCTACTGGCTGGGGCTGAAGCTATAGTGCTGGCTGGGATACTTGTGTGTTGGGTAGTGGGATGATGGGGATTGCGTTGATTGAGATAGATAGATAGAGACAGACAAACAGAGACAGAGCGCGAGAAAGATATCATCTGGTGCTTAGAGAAAACGATGGGTTGGTTTGTTCGGTGGAAATAGTGTAGGAGGTAGACATGTGTAGGATTTAGACATGATATCATAGTCATACGAAAAATTGGGTGCTGTTACAAAGAAGAAAAAGTGTAAGAATTCGAATGAAAGCGAAATGTATATACGCACTGAATCCGACTTGCAGCATGTACCTCCATCTCCTCCATCTTGTACGAATTCAGTTCCTCCTTGATGCGCTGTGCCAGCGCGGGAGTGAGACGGTTGCACGTTGCGGGCTCGCTGCGGCGGTCGTACACGTGGGGGGAGAAT
>QFEC01008535.1:0-13670 GCA_003316585.1 Gomphus bonarii
ATGATATCTAACTTAGGATTTCCCCCTTGCTAGCACTGTGTGATGTTCCACAAGTGCAACAGGGGTTGCCCTTACATGGGGAGCATGCAGAGAAATTGCCCTTGCCTATGGGAAAGCTAGCTACTGATGGATCTAATTGGTCCTTGTGGCAAGCAACACTCTGTAGCTACTTTGAGTTGAAGAATCTTCTCATGCATATAGAAGGCACCATTGATAAGCCACCTGATCCTCCCACCTTTCCTAAAGGACACATCCTCACTGATGATGAGGAAGTCAAAGTGGACAAAGCTGAGGAGAGACTTGAGAAACATTTGGCCAGAGAAGGTCTAGTCAAGACCCAAATTCTGATCTTAGTATCAGAATCACTGGCACTCATGCTAGAGAAGAAAAGAAGTGCTAAAGAAATCTGGGATACATTGGTAGCAGAAATGATAAAGAAACCCAAGATAGTTGTCACTACCATCCAGAGATAACTCTGGAATATGAAATGTTTGGAAGATGATGATCTCAGGGAGCACCTGGATAAAGCACAAGATCTCTATGCTTGACTCAATGATATGGGAGCACAAATCTCCGAAGGAGAATTCCTTGATATTCTGCTTGCCTCATTACTGCCATCTTATGAAGCAGTCATGAATGCCCTTATCACATCCCTTGAGGAGGTTGGAAAACCTTTGGACCCAGATAATATCTTCAGGATCCTTAAATCTCAATATGACAGACAAAAAACTTTGTCTATCACTCAATAGGAACAAGGATTTGTCAGTAGATCAGATAATAAGGCATATATATGTGCAAACTGCAAGAAGCTGGGCCACTCTATTGAGAATTGTTGGGCTAAAGGTGGCAGGAAAGAAGGCCAGGGACCCAGGCAGAAGAAAAAGTCCAGATTTAAGAAAAAGAAAGAGAAGGGAAAAGGCAAAGCCAGCATAGCCGATAAACAGAGCTCATCTCATGATGATTATGAAAAGCTGACTGCATTTATCAATCAGGACTATATGGCCACTATCAAAGATGGTACAGGAGATACAATTATATTGAATACAGGTGCTAGTTCCCATATGACACCTCACCGAAGGATGCTGGAGAACTATCATAGCTTCCTAATGCCAAGAACCATTTGAGCAGCTGATAGAGGCAGCTTCAAGGCTTATGGTAATGGTTGACTCATGTTAACCACTAGAGTGAAAGGGAAAGCAGTAAATTTAATATTGAAAGACACCCTATATGCTCCTAAAATCACCTTCACCCTCATTTCTATTGGCCAGTGTGATTATGCTGGGAACCAAACCAAGTTCACACATCAGAGGTGCACAATTAGAAGCTCATGCAGCAATATATTATTACAAGCACCAAAATTGCATGGCCTTTATTGTCTGGATAATGAGGTTAACCATAACACCAGTCAGCTATGCCTTATTTCCATCGAAATACACCAAAAACTCAGGTGTATATCAGAGAAAGCACTGAGATATCTAGTGAACTGTGGCATGGTATTGGGCCTTGAGCTCACATCTGTAGTCTATCACACCTGGGCATGGGAGATGGTGTGAGAGAGGTTATACGCCGCTGAGATCACTGTGACATGTGTGAACCCTTGCACCACATTTCCCAAGCCTTCACCAGTCTGAACAATCTCTTCAGTCCAAAGCCCAAGATGGTTCATGTATTGCAGTAAGTCCTGCATTGCAACAGGCAGGCAGAGGCCATAGGTGATGATGTCAAATAGGATACCCACTTCAAACATCGTCCTTGCTCTAAGAAGAAGCACTGAATAGAATTGTCCTGCCCTAGTCAGAGCTCCCACAGCCCTAGAAACAGACTGTCAAGCACATCCACTTCAGAGTTAGGCACCCACCATAAAGGATCTAGTTGGCAAAGTGGTGTAAACAAGAAATGTGACCGTGATCATGCAATGTACACAGGCAGAAAGTCCCCTCGTCACCACCAACACCATCATGGTGCAGTGTCAGTATAAACTTGTACTCCACCATTTGGGCACAACCTGTGTAGTCAAATGAGGCTGTGAATGGAAAAATTGCAGTGTCAGAGCAGGTACCCAGGTTTGAATGCTTCATATATGAGCACCTGGTGCCAGTTACATTCAAGGTACTGTTAGCACCCAAGTTCAGTGTAAAAGACAGCCAGATGATGGTAGTAAGTAGCTAATGACCATGCACTGTGGAGTACAAGTTTATACTGACACTGCACCATAATGGTGTTGGTGGTGACAAGGGGACTTTCTGCCTGTGTACATTGCATGATCATGGTCACATTTCTGGTTTACACCACTTTTCCAACTAGGTACTTTATGGTGGGTACCTAACTCTCAAGTGGATGTACTTGTCTCTAGGGCTGTGGAAGCTCTGACTAGGGCAGGACAATTCTATTCAGTGCTTCTTCTTAGAGCAAGGATGATTTTTCAAGTGGGTATCCTATTTGACATCATCACCTATGGCCTCTGCCTGCCTGTTGCAATGCAGGACTTCCTGAATTACACAAACCATCTTGGGCTTTGCACTGAATAAATTGTTCAGGCTGGTGAAGGCTTGGGAAATGTGGTGCAAGGGTTCACACATGTCACACTGATCTCAGTGGTGTATAACCTCTCTTGCACCATCTCCCATGCCTGGGCATGATAGACTACAGAGTGTGAGAAGGTTCAGATTGATGGACTGATTATGATGTAAGTTAGTAGCATAGAGATATTACAAGTGATGGCCACAGGATTGCTTGCTGTGGCATCCAATCCGCTTGACCATTGAGGTCTTTGCTACATGGTCTGACATCCCCAAGCCTAATAGTGCTGAGAAGTGTCATGTGTGCTCAGCACAACTTTGGGTGACACCACTTGAGGTTGAAAATGAGGGTGAATGTTGATGGGCAGGAGAGATAAGGGTCTGTGTGGATCCTGGAAAGATAGATGATAAAGGTATTAACTACAGAGGAGCAAAGTATAGTTGATTTAATATCATATTTTCCCAATGAACTGTGTTTTGTAGGGCTCTAGAACAATAATTAAGCATAAACTACATGTCTCAACTGTAGTACACTATATAAAATATTCTATATTAGATGAAAAGAATGACCAGACCAGGATTTGAACCCATGGCTATAGCATATATAGCTATAGTGTTAACCACTACACCATCTAGTCCACTTGGATAACCTTTCAGGTTGACTCATTGAATGAAGACAAATGTGTCATATATGATGAGTACAGAGCCCTACTTAGTTATTGGATTTGTCAATACTAATCATAAAGCTCTGTATGTAAATTGTCTTATCTTTGAAGACTTTTTACTTGGAGGTTGAATAGTATGTGGATTAGACAATCCAACATTCTAATGGACTTTGATATACTAAAAGTGGTTAGTGCCCTCTATCTGTATGTGTATTATATTACTGTAAAATATCTAACAAGTCTGAATTGATTTGGTGTTGCTACAGCTGTTCTGAAGCTGGGGTTGATCAGGGCCAACTGCCTGAAAAACAATTTTTATTGTGGCAATTTTACATGGATTTTACATTTCCATGCCCTCCATATTGGGTTGAAAAAGTTATTTTTTATTTTCAGACAGAATAGCTACAATTTGACTGAGTAATTACAGTTCTCTTTTTGCCCATGTGAACGGATGTGAATTTTGGCACGTGCCTTACATAATGCAAACCGGTGTAAGCCTGAAGGGGTGTGCCCAATGTATAAGATCAATATGCTGCCTTCCTTGAGGCCAGTTCTCTGGCCACTATGTGAAATCTTGTTGTTTATAATGTTAAATTTTCTAAGATAGATTAAAGGTGAGTAGTTATGAAATACTATAAATTACTGACTGGATTGGAAAATGTTGTTCAAAAAATGAATCACTTTCTAGCATATTTGAGATTGTCAAAAATGTGGGAAAGGCTATCCAAAGACTCACACCTCAAGCATTAAGATCTGTCTGCAGATGACCACATCTCAGTTTCCCAACATCGGTGATATTTATGCGAAATAACACGGGGAGATAGATACTTGCACTCCACTTGGAAGTTATCATAGCTTCATCATTAGTCCTCAAGCCACAGTCAAACGAGAATAATATTTCATGATGTAATATGCGAAGTAAAATAGCCCGGTTATTAATAATGAAGTGGTTAAACTGTGAAACTTTGATCTTCAATCTTATTAATCTGATCATTGCTGGTCGAGGGCTATTTAATTTGTAACAATCGTGTATATACCAATTTGGGGGAGTGAATGAAACACACTTTGGAAAAAATATAGATTTGAACTTAGATTCATCTCGCCTCAAATTTCAAGGGCATGTCATATTTTTGTTTGTCTTCAGATTTTGTATACCATTGATCTTCAAAGCAATGGAAATAAATGTGATCGTATATATATTGCACGCAGGACTATCAGATCAGCAGGAATTGCCAGTCTGCCCAGCATTTGAAGCAGAAGAAATGACGTGAGGCACATACTTACCATTCACATGGGTCCGACACTGTCATGACTGGAAATTGTGGCTGTCAGGCCATGCGATGACTTTGCCCCTATTAATTAGAGGTCTCAGACCTCTTAGATTGTTCTCAACTAGCGCTTCTCCATGAATTAAACCACCAAGTTCGCTCGATAAACTAACGTTTGACGGTCCGGATCATCATGGCAGATTCCCGAGAAATTATGTGTGCATCATTCTCCTTTCCGGAAAAATGAGCACCTTTACAACCAACTTCTTCTTCGCAAACTTGTTTAATATATTTCTCTCGTACATAAATCTATTATTCAATTCTTATTGACAGTAATTTTATTTTACGAGATTGGATCTTTGCTTCTAGGTAATAGTCTGTGGACCCATAGATTTCGCGCGAGAGGTGTCCAAATCCCTTGAGGTCAGAAAACATATTGTCTTGGAGTGTCGGCTGACCCCCTGTATTTACAATTTTATATCCTGAAAGTATTCATTATTGTACTCTGAAATACAGATACAACAACTATAACAAAATACATTCCTAATCTTATAACACAACATTCCTGTAAAAAATAATACACAGCTACTAGTACTTGGCACTAAGTCAATTCATAACTTTGCTACCTGGAAATATCGGGATCTGGCTCCTACTTGCACATGTACGATCATCATCCATCTCCGCTCCATCGCCATCGGTCGCCCTCATCTCCACATCCCCAGCGCTCAACTGCACAGGAGGCTTGTGTCCCGGCGCCATGGCAAACCGCTCGTCCAGATCGTCCGACATTGGAATTTCTCGCATCCCTATACACGACAAGAGCCCGAGCAGCCCAATCACCGCCATGACGCGCCATATAACCTGTAGTGAGCTCGCAAACGCCCGCGTGACCTGTATATGCTCGGGTTCGACCAGCATTGGAATCACGGGGATGGCCGCGTAGGCAAGGTCTTGACGCGGTGGGAAGAGTGCGATAAAATCGGCCGGAAGGCGCTTTTTGAGTTCGTTTTGCATGATAGTGCTGCCGATTGAGATTCCGAACGTCTGGAGAAGTGCGGGGGAACAGTATCAGCGTGAGTGTGTCTAAATACCGTTACAGCAGTGGTGTGGAGATGGCAAGTGCACTAAAATGAACACTCACATAAGAAAACGCCCTGATAAAATTGAAAAACGCCAAGGCGTGGGCATTCTCCGCAACACCGAGCGGGGCCAATATCGGAAAAGTCAATGCTGCGTATAGTATCCCTATTCCGATGGCGGTAGGAATCTGATACACGGCGAGCAGAATACCGTGTGTCTCAGCAGTGATTAGGGAAAGTAGAATGAATCCGGCAATTGAGAGAATCCAGCCAACATAGTTTTGTGGGCGGTAGCACTTAATGATGGCTACGGTAATACCTGTAATCATGCTGTATGGGGGGAATGGTGAGTATGAACAGGGCAGGTGATGTATGAAGGAGTGGGGCACGTACGCGACAGGAGCGACCGTGAGGGACACTTCAAGCATGTCAACTCCTGATTTTAATGGACTGTGTCCCTTGACGGATTGGAAATATATCGGGAAATAGTCTACACGAAGAAAAAAAAAACATCAGCACCATTACACTACCAGTAAAACCCAGGAAAACCCACAGACTAGTGCTGTTGTTAAAATACCATGGAAGAATGTGCCCATATATCTATGCGCCAAGAAAGTGACTTTAGCACAACCGACGACAAGGTGGAAACCACCGACCCGCTCAGACTCGTCGAATTTGCCAATAGTTCGAATGGGACAGAGGGCTCAGCCGCCCACAACCACTCGTATATGAAAAAGAAAACAGTCGTTGCGATACCGAGGAGCAAAGGTACTAGGACATTATATGAATTCCAAGGGTAGGTCACCCCGCCCCAAGTCAGTGCGAGGACCATGGAGGTAGATGAGGCTATGATGATGAAGCTCCCGCTATAAAATTGAATTGAGCATAGGGTGTGAGGCAAGAATGTGCACAAGGGCGCCTTACATCCAGTCAACCCGGGAGAGCTTGTGAATAATGTGCTCTGTAGGAGTTTTGAGTTTGAGGAAGAAAAATACCAAAGTGAGGGAAAAAGCCGTGAGGGGAATGTTGACGTCTAGTATAGGGGTCAGAAGGGTAGGAAGAAGTGTATGTATAGACTCACAAAATAGCCAGCGCCATGAAACTTTTTGTGCGAACACTCCGCCTTGGAATAGTTTTAATTCTGAAAGAAAGTGTTCCAATAGAAATAGGTTTACCAATGGAAGGTCCGATGGCCGATGCAACGGCCCAGACTGCAGCAAGGACACCCATAAAGTTTCCGCGGTCTTTAAGAGGCACAAGGTCTGATACAATGATATCTGCGAGAGAACCTATTCCTGCACCTCCCATGCCCTGTACGGCTGTCAAAGGTCAACAGGTTCGATGTTATGAATGATCTTAATAAATAATGCCATGATATTGAATATCCGCCGAATAAGAAAAGAAGGTGACATATGATAGAAGAAGGAGGAACGCATCGACTTAAAACATGAATAAATGACTCACTCCGTCCCGCGATTAACATGGGCATGTCTCGGGAAGCGCCGCATATTGCACTCCCGAGGGCAAAGAGAACGAGGGACAGGATCAGGATCGGTCGACGACCGAAAATATCAGCCAAAGCACCACTGAGAGGCAGAAAGGCAGTTGTAGAGAGGGTATAGGCTGCACCGACCCAGGGAAATAAGTCTGCACCTTTGAGGTCGTTTACCATGGTTGGCAGAGCAACAGAAACGGTGGTCTAGGAAAGGGTTTGAGTCACAATTAACCATGGCCGATACAGGAATAGTACTCACAAAGTCCATTGCTTCAAGGAAGGAGGCGGAACATAATGCCCCGAATACGAGCCAGAAGTTGCGGCCACGCCCTGTGTGAGGCATAGGATTCGGGGCCATCTGAAGACTTAGTTGGGGCGTTCCACTCGCTGATATGGCGGCTTCGTCTCCTAGTGCTGTGGAGACCGAGAGGGGAACGCTCAGAACCTGAGAATAACCTTCGGGTCAGTGTTCTTGTCGTGAACCGGGAAGGATGAACAGTGGCGGTCGAGGTGGTGGTGATAAGGAAGGATGCGGACAATTTAAAGGATGTTTCGCATCAAGTCGCGGAATTGAAATGGTAAGATGACCTCCTCGTCGGGACACGGGTGTTAAGGGGCCAGCCGACATTCCGAGATGTCAATGTACAAGACGTGAACGCAAAAAACATGCCACACAAAGCCCATATGCTACAGCAACGCAAATTTGACCCACATATGTTAATTTCCCCTTCCAAGCCCCGACCTAACACGCAAATACCTCATCCTACCATTTCTTATCGTCTACATGCTATTAACTCTCTATTTTTTCATCAGCACCAATTCCTCAAACATAACGAACGTTGAACTCACATTAGCGGGAAATATTTCATCATATATGTTTCATACAGTTATGCAGATGGCAGGAATAATTCACTCGGAGCAACAACATTACGTACTAGGGCATCAACTTTACCAAATCGATAGAGTCCAAACCCTCAAGCTTAAAGACGAGACATGTACCCCCGTCCTCGCCTAAGCAGCGGCCTAGCGCAGCACACTGTTTATCCCTCCTTCCAGTGATTCTCCAAGCCGCGTCGTCCCCGCGACTCGGTCTATCTTCTCTCGTTCACAGGCCTCTTGGGGAAGCTTAATGAGGATATCCCGAATGATTCTCACTCCTGGCGGGAGACCGAGGTGAAGTGGTAGGCATCACGGTGCAAAAGTAGAATCTCCGTGCTGCTGGTCACATGTTGTCTAATGGTGGGAAATCATACAGATCTTTCGTGTCGGTGTCACCGGCATATCTAATCCTCCGGTTGTGGCGCAGGTCTGGCGCCGTGGCTTCTTGGCTAAAAAACTTGCAAAGACGTTCGGATCTGGTAGTTGTTCTTCTCCGGTCGGATACAACAGGGTAGTTGGTTCGTGGCCATTCTTATTGACTCTGGTTCTAGCTCACTGCCACCCTTAATACTTCACTCCCCTATATGATAGTGACTTCGAAGTGTCAAGATACCTAGCATTTTTCAGGTTTCCGTTTCAAGTATTCTGCTTCCGGGATGCCCAGGCTAGTCACCTTGAATGGAATAACCAAACGCGTATCTTCATACTGACAACTTAAGTTTAAATGGAAAAACAAACCCCTTCTATATGCTGATGTCTACAGTTACCATACTTTCATCGGAATTCCAAATACTGCTGAAACACCTGACCTGAGAAAACTTCCAGAACACGTAAATTTCCGAGCCAAGTCATGTGGTGGTAAGTCTCAACATTTGGGTTTGGCGACAATTGGATAATGTGGGTGACAACGACTCAGCGCTCGAATATGAAGGAATGCTAAGTGGCGAGCATGTACCTGATCTCTGCAAATCTACCTGTTCAGCTGGAGGGTTTCCTGTTATTTATCAGATGCTAATTCAATGTCCAAACGCACGATTCTTCTTGATGTCGTCTCTGACATCTTGTTCATCGTGCCCTCAAATCCTTTTATAATATCCACTTAGGACCAACTATAGTCAAATAATCTTTTCTCGTATCCCTTCCGCCCAGGTAGAGTCCTGTTTCCATGTACTTTGGCGGAATATTTAGCGATGCTGTAGTCCATCTATTGTTTCATGCCTGTTTATGTGACAAAGGTTCTTTGAAAATGGCTATTGGAGTGATTTTGAACGCTGCAGGACTCGGTGCAGTGTATGAAAATCGAGCCGTCTCGCATCAGTGGACCATTTCACGGCATACTAACCTGCTAAATCGTAGATAGAAATAGGACATGTCGAAACCTTGCGGCGCATTCTCTTTCTCTTTAACCTAAAAACTAGAGCTACTTGATTATATTGCTGATCTGAGCCATTAAATCAGTGTGATTCATATCTGGCTACAAAGCTTACATTTGTTCGACAAAAAGAGAAGTACACACCCCACTAATAAAGATGTCTAATATCTCCGTGTCAACATAATTTCGATTCATAGATCAACAGTCAGTCAGATGTCTCCTAAGAACTTGGTTCAGCGTCTGAGTGCAAGCTAACAGCTGTGTTAAGAAAGCTAGCCACCATGAGAAATTTTTCCCATGGAGAAAATCAAGAACTTTTAAAAAAGGGGTTGAAATATATCATAAAATTCTAGATGAACAAAACTGTGAGCAAAAATAAAATATTTATAGCATTTTCAGGCTATTATAAGGTTTCCTCAAGGTTTTCCCTGATACCTCAGGGTACACTTTATGAAAACTCGAAGAAAAAATTAGTTGGTGTAGAATTTTCTGGGTCACATTACTGTGGAAAATTTTTCATGCCTCTGATGAGCAGACTTGCTTCGTATGATGACCCCATCACAGTCACTGCTCGTTCCCGAGTAACATGATAGGGTTGATCACCAATGGCCTGAAACAACGGAACATCCGCAAGAACCATGCATAGGTCATGGGAGATTGTGACTTGCTTAGAAGAGATCTATCCTTCCTGCTGTCTCTGAATATCGGCAACCCATTTCGGTTAAATTCGAGGTCTTTTCTGTTGAAATAATTCAACCGTGATTGTTAGCCATGTTGCTTAGTCTCATCCGTTTTCACAAAGCTACCGCTCAAGCCAAACAGTTACTTTTTCCACGGTCCTTGATCAGTGCCACTAGAACTCGACATAAACAGATGAGACCCGTCTGTATATATTTTTACCTCGGCTGTCTTCCCCCTCTCTGCACATCTGCACCTTGTTGCTTGTGACCCTGATTTGGAACCCTGGCTTCCACTTGGGGCCTCATATCACTGTCTCGATCCTTCTTGAAGTTCTGTTGCTGAAGGGCATAGGTGTGCATGATCTCATGCAGTTGGACCTGTGTCTTTTATCGTACCTGCCTTCAGACATCCTATATGATAGTGCCCATAATCACCAACCTCTGATTCATACCCAAGGCATACTGAAGTCCTACTTGACCCTCCAAAGCCTCATTACATGTACACACTCACACCAAGATACTCACCCAGTACCAAAGCTCTCATGTAACACCCAACCTTTGCATCATCCTCCTCTGTCATCACATCCATCATTTATTATGTCACACCCCCAAACTTTCTAGTATGTTCTATTGTTCTTATGATGTGTTCTCCCCTTTTAGTAAATCTGTAGTCCATTATATTGTCCTTTTCATATTCAGAATACATTGTGCTTTTTAAATACAAGGGCCTCTGCATGTATATGAACCTCCAGACCCTCAGAGATAGTTTGCTGGTTCAAATATCAACTTAGTCTCCCTCTTATAACCTCTGAACCACTCCAAACCTCTGCTCTGCAATCAGGGATAGACAATCTAGGAGAGTGTAACACATAAGTTGAAGCTGAGTCCCTCTGACTCTGTACTCTCATGACTACCCTGGTATCTGTGACAACTTCCAGTTCAACTTTGACAGCTCAGACAGAATGAAGCAATTTTCAGACATGACCATCTGACCCTTGGACATTACATTCAACTTTTTGGACTTAACAACCCAACACCCTATTCATGCCACTTATATCCTTACCCACCTGACCTTTATATAGACTATCATCTCCACTCTTTTTATTGTCATAACAATTATCTCCACCACTCCACCATGTCTGGACCACATGACCTTATCCCTCTCTGACCCATTCCCTCCTCTTTATCATCAAAGTGGTCAGTCAATGAGGATGATGTCAGAGAGGTTGAAGAGCAGCTTAATGTCCCAACCAAGCCACTCCCTCTATTTCCTCCTTGGTACAGGAAGGCTATTATGAACAAAACCTGCTTCCTCAGAGGCCTTATTTTCTTCTGTGGAAACCCTGACTTCATATACATTCAAGGGGTTCACCAGAAAGGTATATTATAATGCAATAGGAGGAGGCATGGAAGAAGCAATATTCTGAAGCCCTGGTTACACTCAACCACCCCAAGAGTTCATACTTCCCCTGTATCATTGTAAGAAGGATATGCAGGATAGGACCCCCCCTGCTCATGGACTGAAGGAATGTCTCATGGGGTGTTTCCATTAAAACTATTGCTTAAAACACACATTGAGATGCCATGCATTGAGAGGGGGGTAATTTCAAGGTTTAACATGTTTCCTTATTATTTCCCTTCCCATGTCTCATGTTATTTGATTATGTATTAGGCACATGAGTAGGGAATAGGGTTGTGACTGGTGTGATGGCTTACTCCTCAGCTTGATCTTTGAGGATATCTGCTGCACCAGCTGGACTAGTCCTTGTCAGCTCATATTTATTGGAGTATCTCATGGTGGTGATACTGTCAATAGTGTTTCCCTCACAGAATCTTCAGGTTATGTACTAGTAATATTCTATTCATAATATTTTGTACTTTAGATTATTCAACAAGTAGCACAACCTATATAACTTCAGGATAGCTCTGGTGTTTTCAACAAAGGTCACAAAACCTATGGATTGTGTTATAAATAAAGCGGAGATATATTTTTTTATCATTTAGTTATTGGAGAGATGGAAAAGGTCAAGGAAAAAAACAGAAACAAACAAAATATCAGATATATGTGTGGGAGATAAAAGAGAATAAATAATAAGGATAAACCAAAAACAATCATATCATTACAAAGAGATTTTGTCAGGGGATGACCCATCTCAAGCCCCAAGCCGAAACAAACACAGCTTGGCTGAGAACAGACCAAATGACCCAAGGTTTTTGGCAAGACCTTCCGAACCTTTGGCATCCTCAGGCCTGAGAAACAGCTCAGCACTTACCCACAAAGTTTCTGAGCTATGAACTGAGATCTAAGGTGGGAAGCTGAGGGCCAAGGAAGGCTAGGAAGAGACCCACTTGACCCAAGACCAAGTCACTTGGGTTAAGGGAAGGTACCTCAGTTCAAGTCAAGACCTCTAAGAGTTAAATACCCAAACCTCGGTTCTGGTCCTGGGAGATTGGCTCCCAAGATGCCTGGTATTTATAGAAGCTGATGTGCATACCTTTGGGCCCAAGAGAAGGGTAAGGTATGCTGAGGAAGTAGAGCATAAACCATTGGTATATAGATCAAATGGCTTACTAGCAAGGGACCCTAAGCTTTCCTCTTAGGATTTCCCCCTTGCTAGCACTGTGTGATGTTCCTGTTAAGAACGGACCGAGCTGAGGTTCTTGCTTATTACTCGAGTGAGGTTGTAACTTCGAGTGAGGTTCGGAGTAGGGCTTGGCTTCAGCTTATGTGCTGCGCCATCCAGATCTCGTAGATTCCCTAATTTCTGAGGACGAGGTCTAACTTGAGAAAACTCGGGGTAATCTTAGTCGATTTTCTGACTACTGAACTACTAATTTACATACGCATTATATACGAGACTAGTATTCCAGATTAGTCAGAAGATTTCTAATCTAAAGAACAAGGGGGTTTCCAGAACGGGAATTAAAACAAAGGCGAGGTGAAACACTGATGAGTAAGAATAAGGTTTGGGCAAAGTTGTTACAAAGATTGTTGCACGAGGCAAAGGAAATTACTTGAATAGGAAAATGTATCATGAGCAGAATTGTGAAGCGAATGAACTGGAGCGAGGTCTAGAACTAGGATGAGAAATCAATAGAGACTGAGCAGGGTTTCCCAAATGAGAAAGAGAACACTTAATCATGGTTGACTAAGCGACAGGGATCTCGCCTTGCGAGATCCTAACAGTATCCCTCCCTTATGGCCGAGCCCACGAGGCCACAGTAGTCAACCTCGGGCTGAAAATTGAGTTCAAAGTAACCTCAGGTGAGACTGATATTGAGTGAATGAACGAGGTTCTTGGAACCTCGGGTGAGACTGATATAAAGTGAATGAATGAGGTTCTCGGAACCTCAGGTGAGACTGATATAAAGTCAATAAGTGAGGTTTTCAGAACCTCGGGTGAGACTGATATCAAGGGAGTGAGTGAGGTTGTTAGCACCTCGGGTTGTACTGATGATTTTTTTGCTTTTTACAAAGGGAAGCAGAAGGCGAGTGAGGTGAGTGAGGATGGGGATGGGGGAGAGGTTGAGGCAAAGCTTGAGGGGGTTCTCCAGAGGTTGAGGGAGCGCCAGAGGTTAGGGATGTTAATGTCACATGGATGTTCAGGCTGAGCACTTACTATAACAAGTGGACCTGAGTGGCCATAAGTGTGGAGCATTGTTCTTTTCCATTGTTCTTTTCCATTGTCTTCCTATACTGAACTTTACCACTC
>QFEC01008538.1:0-13450 GCA_003316585.1 Gomphus bonarii
GTTTATACAAGGGTTACTAGCAGTATATATGTAAATACATAAAGAGCCCACCTGGTGTAGTGGTAATCCTCAGAGATCAAGCTAAGGGTAACCATTACACCAGTTACACTTATATACCCCAGCCTGGTGCTTATTATGTAATCTGCAGATGTAGGGCACAGAAGGGCATGGAAAGACATAAACAAGAAATGACAAACTGACAAGGAACTCCCAACTAAACTCCAAGCTGAACCCTGACACTTTAACACCAAGAATCTAATGACTTTATTATCACTTAAGCAAGGAAATAGTTACTATTTTCTTAACAAAACATACATGAGGGATTTAAGCTCTATACATCTGATACTTCAGTTGGTATGACCAAAGTGAACTGAGATTCAGTCAGGATATACTCTGATATCACTCCTGTACATAGTTACAATAACATAGCTACAGGAGTACTACCTCCCATTGATTTTGTGTAGTAGTATATTGAATAAATCAGCCTATATAGCTTATTATACTCATATTCTTGTTAAGTACTCTCTGTGTTACCTGATTTGGATAGCACCCATCCAACTTGTTATTCCAGTATAGAACCTTCACAGTTACATTGACATAGTTCTTACACAAGTTCTGACAGTTTTCCATTTGAGATACTCTTGTGTTTGCATTGCTATAGCTCAGTTGACCTACCCAGAAGTAAAGTCAAGTACTTGAAACTAGCACTAAAGTGCCAAATATCCGGGCTGTGTTAGGATAAATATGGTAACAATACTCCTAGTACAGAAATCATTCCATCAAAATATAGTAAATATCTCCTCAACCAGTTTCTAAAACATACTACTGTGTTTACTGTGGTTTGGTTCAGTAACCATCGGTATGGATGAATTGGTTCAGTATCAGTTCAGGATTTGAAAGAGGTGGTCCCCTGACAACCACATATACAGGTGCAAAAATATTGGATACCATGGAATCCATAGTTTTCCCTTGATTATTTACTTGGTACTACACTTCTCATAAGTATTCTGTGAACTGATGTAGTAGCTAAGAGAAATAACCTGTGGGGGCCAATTTTTGAGCTTGGGTGAGTGAGGGCCTATTTCTTCACTTCAAGTGAAGTTGACATTTGGCCCGGTAATACCATTAGATCTTGTGCTGCGCTTCATTTAAAAACTGCCCATACTTATTGATACAATGGAGCCCCAAAGGATGTTGACGGATGCGAGCCAGGGAGCCTCGAACGGCTGAACATTATCGCTGTCTGCCGTCATGTCCATCATCTTGACATCTTCGACTTCCCAACCACAGATTAACATCGATGTCCATCTCATCACGTTCCGTCTCATGATCAGAAGGTGCGCGCGAAGAGGGAGAAGTGGTATATTCTTCGTCCACGTCCATCGCATCGTCATCGGGACTAGAGTCCGTGATAAGGATAGGAATGGGGGACGGTGCTAGTGATGGAAGGTGTGAAGTTAATACGCGTCTGCCAGACTCAGAGCGCGCCCCAACACCCGTCTCGGAGAGAATTGTGAACAGTGGTTGTATTCTGCACAATATACACTAAAACCAGTAAGAACTTGCATCTGATCATAATTGACAACCGGAAGCAACACGTATCGCACCACTCGAATGTGCATTGATTCTGAGCCTTCCAAAGTGAGGGAGAAAGCCTCTAAGGCTGGAAGGCGAACCTTAGACGTGCTTGAGACAGGCACGTTGCTGTTGGAAGCCCAGGATCCCTGAATAATCGAGAGTATAAGGTCCTATGAGAGTGTGAAAATACTAGATACAAACACGAACATCACCCCTCCGACTCCTACCGAATACAAGGTTTGGAGCTCCGAAGAAGCATAATTCATCTCCATGTCCATACTCCAGCCCTCCACCGTGAGTCGCACGAGATTCTAGAAAGTGGTTAATACGACGATGGTACAAAGAGTTGTAGAGAGAGTGTGGGATCTAGACGTGGCTTGGTGGGGGTGATGGGATGGAGGAAGACTAAAGATTGCTCCAAAGGGCGCGAGCCCTCGGCATTGGCCTTCGGAGATTGGACGTCGACCTATAAGTTTTGTCAGCACAACGACGGTATACCCTGTGCAAAGTCATGGAGGGAGTAGCATCCACCCGTGGCTTGGTGGCAGTGATGGAGTATCGCTATAGGTTCCTGCTTTTCCGCCTCAGCGGAGGAAATATTCGCCTTTGCAGATGGGAATGAGTGAATGGTACTGTTCCCAATTGCATGCAGGGAGGGGCACTCACGTTATTGGAATGTGGCTTGAATTTCTTTAGTTTGGCGTGTGGCTGCTGAGCCTTTGGCAATTGCTCAGGCGGCAGAACCCGGTTGTTTGTTTAGACGGAAGTACACCTAAAGTCGGGCTCTTGCATGACCAGACATATGATTACTTATCGATAGTCGAGTGAATGCCTCGAACTCAGTAGAATCGCCTATAAATTTAGAATGGCCCAAAAAGGCAAAACCAGGACCGGTTTGGTTGGATTTAGACGCCAGTCACAACTTTAAATTCGCTTGCCTTCCACATGACCAGTTCAACCTATAGAGCTGGAGAAGCCATGGCTGGATATTAAGATAAATAATCCGTCGATGAACGGATCTTCCGAGGACCGGGAGGCACTCGAAGTTTTCAATGAGCACAACCGGAAGAAAGAGTAACTGCAGTGCACTGCATACAAAAACATTGTGCGACAGACTGGGGAGAAGGAATGGAGCCGAGTGGGCACAAATATGGTAGAGAGGAATTGGAATGGCCAATAATTATTGGTAACAGTATCATCGTCGTTGAACAACAGACTCACAAGCAGAGGGTTGGGTATATCTATGCGTCTTGCAGTACGTCTCTCTTGCTGTAGAAGGTACGGGGATGTTCCTGCTAGGAAGGTAGACTTTGACCTGATTCTGACCGAGATTTTACAGAATTTAGTCTGCTGGACTGACTGGCACAGAGAAAAACATCGAGAGGGTCCGGGAGGCACTTGTCAAAGACGACGACGATCAAGAGCTCTGACGTAACTCGCCCTATCCAAGTACCTCATGATATTCAACGAATAAACTACTCATGCAGCCTCCGTCTGTAAATCAGCTACAGGTTAGGATGGAGTATCTGGTAATTTCGCGAGTAAGCGATCTCGGCCAGCCATTCCTGTGTCTCTGGCCAATGGTAACTGGATCGGTGGGATATGATGCGGAGGAGCACACAGAGGTGCGTGTGATGATCTAAAGTGCTTGATCCAGAGCAGAAAATATAACTGAAATATGAACTCTTCCCAATTCGAATAATTGTATTTCATTTGTTTATAAGTATTGGCCGCTGATGCTGTCTATTATGAGGTAATAAATAGAACCCAGCTTAGCGAGCCCATACTCGCAAGCCCGGTCACACGTTATCTTCATCGGAACAGAAAACCCCGAGAATGTACGGTTCACAAAAGAAGCACGTTGTACATGGTTTCTATCTCCCGCGAGGCATCTCTCTTTGTGGTTCTTTCAAGCGTGCTGTGAACTGCTATAAATCATTGCTCGCCCCAGGGCTATGTTCTACCTTGCCAAACTCTGGTGCAACTCTTGAGGGCACTCCTACTGAAACATGGAATACATTCATCCCAATATATACCAAAATGAAGACCAACGCAATGTTCACGTTTGGGCAGGTAGAAGAACCGATAATCACCATCTTGTTCTCGTAGCCGGTTGGTCACTCTCCATCTGTTATACTGTTTATGATTCAGTTATCAGCAAGGTTGCTTTACATTCGACAAATTAATCATCCGCACCTTTTACGAATGGCTCGATATCATCATCGATGATCCAGAACCAAAACATTTGGGAGGTCAGCTAAACATTGTGATCGGCGCATCATCCTTCCAGTCCTAACTAACCAAACAATTTTAGCTTGGGTTCTCGTGCTCCAGGATGATCCCCGAGAAGTAGGAATCTCACGGAATCAACCTAGAGATGAGCAAGTTTTGAGCAGGACAGATACAAGGCTACTCCCTCCCGGTCATTATATTATTGGATTTCGGTATCATGGTTGGTCTTCAGTATTATCTGTGTCTATTATGAATTTTAACCATCCGCTCAGGTAGTGGTTTTATTGACTTTCTCATTCCTAAAGTTATGAAACCAATTATCACGGTCCGGACCAGATCTCATACTCCCAGTGCTGCCAGTTCAAACCCAGTCATGCATTCTCAGGTATATTTTATACTTTCTCCCTTGAATTCCTTATTAAACCCTGTTCAAAAGTCTCAGTCGGAGAATAGGAGTGGTAAAACTCGCACAGCGGTCCGTATGCGTGATTTAGGCTGCCGCATTACAGGCCAGGCAGCACCACATCGCAACCGTGGCCTGAATCTTGAAGGGTTTGAGGTTGCTCACATATACCCACTGGGGGCACAATCAACAGTGACTCTTGTATCTCTCATATATATCAACCTGTTCTGATAATTTTTTACAGGTCCATAATCTCTTGGAAAACAAAAATAACCAACATGCCAAAGCATATAAGTTACTTACACAACTACCATTGAAGGGGGATAGGCCTGAAAACGCTATGCTTTTGCGTGCTGATATTCATAATTATTTTGAAATTATCAAGTTGGAATCTATGTGCGCATTGTTTGTTTTGACATTTTAAGATATAAATATTGACTATTGAACTGTAGGATATGGATGAGAAAGTGTATCGTTTCGAAAAATCTGGAGCACCTAGCATTGGATCAAATTCTTTAAGACTTCAGGATATTCCAATTTCCAAACCTCCAGCAAGGCTCTATACCTCATCAGGAAACCTAGTCCCAGATGTCAAACTTTCTATCCTCCGTGTCCACTTTGAAACTTGCCTACTATGGCATGTTGCTGGAGGGGGGAGGGAACAGCTGCCAGGAGCAATATATACATCCCAGAACTATCATCCAGACAAAAGCCCATTATCCAATTGACTGTGCTCCTAACAACGTATCAACAAATTGTTGTATCACATCATGTATTTCACATCAATGTATTGTAAAGGCAACTCCATCAGGCATCGTATGCAAATCTATCCGTGCTTGGATTGCCGCGGTTGATTCCAGTGTTGTCTAAAGTGGAAACGCCATCATCTCTTAATTTACAACATCCCCCCTCAATCGAGGCGACACCAAGCCAAAGCTGCGAGACAAGCTTGTTGTCTTGATCCTGAGGTAAGGTCTTTGTTATAATGTCGAGGAGGGCCTGAATGGCTGTGGTCTGGATCGCGATGACCCATACGGAAGAGGCGGTGGTGCCTGTGCCAGTCATGAGGTGTCAGAGGATAACAAGGCTGGCAGGGATGCTTGGTACTGTCAGACTTGCTGTCAGACTCTTGGAGACGGGTATGAATGACCTGTTTTAATCAGGACCGCATCAGGGTCCGTTTGAGTGTCTGTCGGAGTCGTGCTAGGTAATGAAGCCATGATAAGGCTAGCGCAGCAATATAGGAAAACAGCAATATAAGAGAATTGCGAAGTGACGGGGGTCATCGGTTGTGGCAGTGAACGACAACTATGCGAGGGATGGCGGTAGTGTAGTTGGGGTGTCATAGATTGGTCAAGTGGATTTTAACCTCTGTTTTACAGTACTTTCCCCGCAATTATCAGGTCCGAGTCGCAGTGTGATCTAGGTATGTTGGCCTGTCGTATGTTGTAGGGAGATGGCGCGTTACGGTGTGCGTCGTGCGTCGTGCCCCCATTGTCATGCGTGGCGGT
The DNA here is from genome assembly GCA_003316585.1 of Gomphus bonarii. Lineage (NCBI taxonomy): Eukaryota > Fungi > Basidiomycota > Agaricomycetes > Gomphales > Gomphaceae > Gomphus > Gomphus bonarii. The sequence goes on from QFEC01008538.1 coordinate 5,725, forward strand.
GAGCTGGAGTGTTGGTGCGTCACGTGTCGTGTGGCCGGTATCGCGGGTGGTGACGAGCTGGCGTGTGACAATGTGCGTCGCGTGTGGCGGAGAGCGGTGGCTACACGGCAGCGACATTGCCAGTTCGTAGCCAACCTCGCGCGTCATGGCAGGCCTGTGGCCTGTGTTACATGTGACCGTGCACGCGTGTCCGTGTGCCCGTGTTATTTGATCTCCAGCCCCTCAAGGGCACGGCGCTCGTGTTGACCACGTCAGCGGGGTGATCGTATATGAGAGACTTGAACTGGGAATGGCGGTGTTCGCGTGGAGGACAGCAGTGACATTTGGATGGTCGATCTAGGTATCAACGTGGACGGGAGCGACGACGTGCTGGATGACGGTGGTGTTGCTGCATTTGGATCCGGGTGCCGCCCTATCCATTCGCTTGTCGGTAACTGTCTCGTGCGCAGGTGCAAGAGTGAGGTGCTGTGCCCGGGGTACTTTTGGAGGCGGGGTAAATGGAGGGTCACAAGATGTAAGGACGCAAGTGTTGAAAGAAAGGCTGGTATATTCGACATAGAGAGAAGATATGAAAATTTTTCTGCAGCATCTAAATACCTCTGGTGTTTAACTGCCATAGGACTCAACAATTCAAAGAAACATTCAAACACCCCCCCTCAGTCCAACACCCCCATAATAAAATCAACAAAAGAAGAGTGTAAGAGAGAATGGATAAAAAATAAATAAGAGAACTTAGAATGCAAATCTGACCAACTGAGGCTTGCTGGTTTTGAACCAGCATTTCTTCTTTTTCCTTCTGGGTATAACAGTCAAAGAATTGCCAGTAGATTGATGATAAGAGTTTGATATGGTATCCTTATCAACTGCTCACCATCCAGTATTGCAATATTGGCTACATGATTGAGAATGTACTGTTTGACTTCCTCTGGCATGTTTGTAACACAAAACTGTACCTGTAGCAAACCCCCTCATAGTTCCTCATGTTCCCCCATTTGAAATCCTCATTATCTCCATCAGCTTTCTCTTTTGAACCCAGTCACCATGTTTTCCTCTGGCAATCAATGCCAATTCTCCATATTCCTTCTTCACTGCCATTTCTACCCCTGCCTCATTGGCCTCATACTGTTTGAGCACTGAGACAATCTATCAATGGTGGAGGTTGATGTTCACAGCATAAGCACACAGTGTGAACTGGAGCCCAAGATGAGTCTAACCCAATCAAAATCTTGTCACTAATTTCAGGGTCATCCAGTTTGTGACCAATTGCTTCAGGCCTGCAGGCAACTGGGTGAACTCCTTCAATAAAATACGAGATCAAAGTATAGGAATCATGGGTGATGAAATAGAATTATTGGTGCAGGAGTATCCAATTTGTTGCCTTGTCCTTTTGGTACTTTGCAATGAGTTTTTCCCAGGCTTCTTTGCCAGACTTTGTTGTGATAATTGATAAACAGTAGTTGGTGTCAATGAGAAACCATATGATAGCATAGACCTTTTGGTCAGTTTGATCCCAGGCCTCAGTTTTTTCACCTCCAGGCCTCACACTACCATTATATTCTTCATAACTAATCAGTATGAAGTCTCTACCTCCTTCTGCCACTCATGCTAGTTGGTACTGGTGAGCTTTGAGAACTGAGGCATAATGGTATGATCTATGTTGTGAACAAATGTTGACATGAAAGTTTGTTTGACATAAAAGAACAGATCATGAAAAGAGTGTTTCAGTGAGATCAGGTGTGACCAGGGCCCATAACCTGTTAAAAATCAAAGCATGAAAAGCTAGTATATTTGATATAGAGAGTGTCAGGGTTCAGCTTGGAGTTCAGTTTGGAGTTCATCATCAGTTTGTTGTTTCCTGTTTATGTCTTTCCATGCCTTTCTATGCCTTGCATCTGCAGATTACATAATAAGTGCTGGGCTAGAGTATATAAGTTGTGACTGGTGTAATAGTTACCCCTCAGCTTGATCTCTGAGGATTACTGCTACACCAGGTGGGCTCTCTATGTACTTATTACTAGTGACCCTTATATAAACTGAGGATTACCACTTCACCAAGTGGAAAGCCCCCTTATCAGCTCATTAAATATTGGAGTATCTTGTTGTTGTGACCTTGTCAATAGCATCACCCTCACAGAGAGAAGATGTGAAAATTTTCTATGGTATCTAAATACCTCCCATCTTTAACTAATGTTAGACTTAACAATTCAGGGAAATATTCCAATAGCAAGGGTGCGAGGTGGATGGTGAGTACTATGTGAGAAAATCATGTGAATTTACTTGGCCATAGTATATGACTTAGTATAGTTGGGGCTCATCTGTTGTTAGAATTAGAGACACCTCTACATATATCAGAGCATGTGCAAGTAAGTCCTCCTAGTTCCATTGAACTTCTCAATTGAGTTAGAGATAGTGGATGATATGTGAGGTAGTTTTAAGTGTGAAGGGAATGATGGGGGGGTGTAAGGGTTCAAGCAGGGATAACCTATTGTAAAGGCAACTCCTTCAGGCAGAGTAGCATGTGATACCATGAGTTCATGTAAGGGCAACCCTATGATAAGGCCACAATTACAAGATACTCCAATAATTATGAGCTGATTGAGACCAATCCACCTGGTGTAGTGATAATCCTCAGTCTATACAGGGTTTACTAATGATAAATACATGAAAAGCCTACCTGATGTAGTGGTAATCCTCAGAGATCAAGCTGAGGGATAACCATTATACCAGTCACAACCCTATGCCTACTCCAGCACTTATTACATAACCAGAAGATGTAAGTATGAAAGTGTAAACAAGAAACAAGTCAAACCCTGACATTACCCCCCCTATTAGGATCAAGGAAGCAAGATCCCTGCTTGCTTAGTCATCATGATTAAGTAACCCTTCTATTCAAGTAGTTCTGCTCAGCCCCACTTAGTTTCAGAGTCTAGACCTTACTTCCATCATTTCTTTTATTCAGTTAGTTTCTCCACTCATAATACTTTTCCCCCATTTAGTAATTTCTGTTATGCCTTGCAACAACATTTGTAACATACCTCACTTGAACCTTATTATTACTCATCCATGTTTTACCTCACCTTTGTTTTAATTCCTGTTCTGGAAACCCCTTTATCTTTTGATATGAAATCATTATGACTATTTGAAATACCAATTTAGTATGTAATATTAGTAGTTCAGTAGTCAGAAAATTGACTAAGATTACCCCAAGTCTTTTGTCAAACCTCACTCCTTAGAATTAGGGATATGACAAGATCTGAATAATATAGCACATAAGCTGAAGTCAAGCCCTACCCTGAACCTTACTGAAGTTACAACCTCACATAAGCTTATGCAAGAACCTCACCTCAGCCCATTCTTAACACCCCTCTCAATGCATAAGATCTCAACATGGGTCTTGTCAAGGTACTCTCAATAGAAACACCCTATAAGATACTTCCTCAGTTTATCCTAGAATAAGGAGTGGGTGGGGGCTTGACTCAACTCAATCCTTCTCCTGTGATACAGTGGAAGAGTGTTAAGTCTAGAGTCATGAATGTCTTGTCTGGAGGAGTTCTGGAGTGGTTGAGCAATCAAAGTTGAACTGGGGTACAGAGTTGAAAGGACTTGGCTTCAACTTATGTGTTGTGCCCTCTTATGTCATCTTATCCTTGTATTTAGGGAGGTGTTGTGGAGTGTGGTTACAGAGTGAGTTCACAGAGGTAACAGGGAGGAGACTAAATCAATATTTGAACTAGAGAACTAGTTATGAGTATATGGAGGTTTATATACATTCAGAACATGGTATCAATATGAAACAGGATCATCCAAATGTGGGAAGAGAACTATATTAGGATGCAGGGGTACTAAATAAGAGAGTGGATCATGTGAAACTATGGAACATACTAGAAAATGATGCAAGAGATGACAGAGATAGTAACATGGAGGTCTGTGTGTCAGAGTGATGACATGGTGATGATGACTGGATAGAGTGCCATGTGTGCAGAGATCATGTGAGGAGCTTGGAGGAGATGTGTGGGTGTAGAGTGCTCCAGAGGGGTGAGTATGACTCAGATGCAACATGGGGGTGGCTGACTAAGGGTGCTAAGATGGAGATTTGTCAGAGATGATCTGGGATATAACAAAGAGTGAATTTATAGATGGGTTAGTGTCAGGGTTCAGCTTGAAGTTCATCATTCAGGTTGTTGTCTCCTGATGTTTCCATGCCTTGCATTTTCCAATTATATAATAAGTTCCAGATTAGGGTATATAAGTTGTGACTGGTGTAATGGTTACCCCTCAGCTTGATCTCTGAAGATTACTGCTACACCAGGTGAGCTCTCTATGTACTTATTACTAGTAAATCTTGTATAAACTGAGGATTTCTGCTACACCAGGTGGAGAACCTCCTTATCAGCTCATTAATATTGGAGTATCTTGTTGTTGTGACTTTGTCAATAGTGTCACCCTCACAGAAGATCAAGCTCCCTTTCAGAAAACCTCACATATCCTTTCCATCAGTTTCTACCTCATATCATGTCTAACCAAATCCCAGAGTAATATTGGGAATCCCTGGGTGAACCTGGGATTATCCTCAGAAACATGTTTACCACTCAGGCAAACCAAGTTGAACTACAGTACCAGAATGAAGTACTTCAAGACCAGTTGAGGGCCATGCAGAACAATATGACCAGTGCTGCCTCAGCTACAGCAATTGCAGAAACCCAGCACTTGTCTACCAATATCCCTGCACCCATCCCCTCTTCTCATCACTCTATCAAGGCAGCTGATCCAGAGAAGTTCACTGGAGATAGGGCAGACACGGAAGGATTTATCCATGCTATGAAGCTCTCTATCGCCCTTCAACCAGGAGCATTCCCAGATGAACAAACAAAAATGCTATATACCCTCTCATTCATGTCAGGATGCTCTGCAGCAACCTGGGCACAAAATAAGACACAAGCTATCATTGATGGAACCTCTTCAATCAGTACCTTTAATGAATTTGCCAAGCAGGTTGAAGCAGCCTTTGGAGACCCTGATCATGCCAGAACAGCCCATACAAAACTGCATGACCTTAAGATGACATCTAGCATGTCAGCAGATGATTATACTGCACAGTTTTAGATACTTGCAGGGAGAACATGCTTTAATTATGAGGCACTAGAGGATGCCTATCCACAAGGACTTCTGGTGACAATTCTAGACAAGATCCATGAACAATCATTTCTCCCATCCAACCTCAAGGCATGGAAGGAAGCTGCATGTCAGATTGACCGCAACTATCACCATCTTGTGGAAGTTAAGAAAGGACAAGCACCTTATGGCTCCCACCACATTGTCCCAACCCATGCTACAAATGCTCCTGCTTTGCCCACAACCAACATTGCTATGCCCATGGATATAGATTCCAATCGATGATACATTGAGACTCAGATATGCTACAACTGTGGCAAGCAAGGCCATATTTCCCCAGTATGCCCAGAGCCCTACAAGGAACATGTCCACACAAACCTCACAGGAGCTGCACTCACAGACATGATCTCAGAGTCAGTAGCAGCTGCTCTAGATGCTCATGAGGCAGCACAGAAGGCAAGGGTCCAAACTTCAGAAGAAGGAGGGAAACAGGGTTTTTAGGAAAGTCAGCAGTGAAAGACATACCCTGCTTGACAAATCAGTTTTCAGTTCTTGAAACATGTATGCTAGGGAATACTAGAGACATGCTACACTCATTGTAAACTGAAATCAAACCAGTCATGCCTGAAATGAAACCCACCACCCCAAACCCTGAAGAGCAACCCCTTCCCCTTCTCTATGTATGCTCTGCTGACACTCACCAGTGCACCAAAATCCCTCTGAAGGTCCAGTCTGTCGACACTGGACACCCTCTAGCAATTGATGCACTCCTTGACAGCAGTGCCACAGGAATGTTTATTGATGTTGAATTTGTTCAAGCAGAAAGGCTCAAAACCTGTCACCTTCCTCATGCTATACCTATCTATAACATAGATGGCACTCCTAATGAAGCGGGTTCAATCAAGGAAGAGGTTGACCTCATCTGCATGTATGGACATCACACAGAATGTGCTACATTTCTAGTGACAAGCCAGGGGCACCTAGAAATCATCTTAGGACACACCTGGCTCATGGAGCACAACCCAGAAGTTAATTGGCACTTGGGCAAGGTGAAAATGACTTGCTATCCTGAATCATGTGGTATTGAACTGATCAACAAGAAACCTCAAGTTGAAATGGTCCCAGACATTGAAAAATACCACATGCACCTTCCTGATCAACACACACGTGCCACAGCCAAAGAGCCATTGTATTCACCTGAAAATGGAGACAGACTCTTTGTAGTCTTTGTGGAGGAGGACCATGAAGAAATTGGTGCAGGCTCAACTATCTCACAACAGCTTTCCCAAAAGGCATTGGAGTTCACACCTACTAAATCCTTTGAAGATCTAGTTCCAAAACCAATTCAAGGATGTCTTCTCAAAGGAGTCCTTTGACAAGCTTCCCCCACATAAACCCTGAGATCATGCAATTGAGTTGATACCAGGTGCCAAGTCCTTTAGCACCAAGGTCTATCCAATGTCTCCCAATGAGCAAAGAGAACTAGATGCATTCCTAGAAGAAAATTTAAAGAGCCATCACATCTGCCCCTCTAAATCACCCATGGTATCCCCAGTCTTCTTTGTAAAGAAAAAGGACAGTGGCCTCTGCTTTGTACAAGACTACAGGAAGCTTAATGATATAACAATCAAGAATGCTTATCCCCTCCCTCTTGTACCAGAGATTATAAACAAGGTTGCTGCTGCCAGGGCCAAACACTTTACAAAACTAGACATCCACTGGGGATATAACAATGTGTACATAAAGGAAGGAGATAAGTGGAAGGCCACCTTCTGAACAAACTGAGGTCTACATGAACCTCTGGTGATGTTCTTTGGTCTCACGAACAGCCCAACCACCTTTCAAATGATGATGAATGAAATCTTCAGGGAACTCATTGATGAGGGAGTTGTAGTGGTGTTCATAGACGACATACTCATCTTCACAGAATCCCTTGAAGCCCATCGAAAGGCTGTGCAACAAGTCCTTGAAACCCTTTACTTCAACAACTTGTATCTGAAACCAGAGAAATGCATATTTGAACAACAGGAGGTGGAGTACCTTGGACTTATCCTCTTGGAAGGGAAGGTGGAAATGGACCCAGTGAAGGTAGCAGGAGTACATGACTGACCAACCCCACACAATGTCACTGAGGTGAGATCCTTCCTTGGATTTGTCAACTTCTATCATCAATTTGTGGACAACTTCTCTCATATTGCCAAACCCCTGAACAATCTCATCAAAGCCAATACACAGTGGTCTTGGGCACCGATGGACCAGAGCAAGTTGCCTTTGATGAACTCAAACACATCACCTCTACCCCTATCCTTGTCCTCCCAGACTAGACCAAACACTTCTGCCTAGAAACAGATGCCTCAGCATATGCAACAAGTGCTGTATTATCTCAACTCTGTGATGATGGGAAGTGGAGACCCATTGGCTTTGTCTCAAAGAGTCTTTCAGACACAGAGTACAACTATGCTATCTATGACAAGGAACTACTCTCTGTCATCCGTGGTCTAGAAGAATGGCATCATATCTTAGAAGGAACCAAGTACAAAATTTAGATCCTGAATGACCATCAAAACCTCACCTAGTTTTACTCTGCACAGAATCTAAACTGCTGCCAAGCTTG
>QFEC01008559.1:0-12798 GCA_003316585.1 Gomphus bonarii
CATATATAACCCTATCTGTAACGTCACCACCATGAGGTGTGCTGGACGTCTTCGATGTCACAGACTCTCATGTTCGCAGTATTCGTGTCATCATATACCTATGCCGGCACGAAGAGTCTGTGAACTTGCAATGTATTAGAATGAGACAAACATATTGTGAGTAGACGTACCATAACTACACCAATAGCAATGCAAAGCTCATGCTTCGCGGTAACTCGGGACGCTTTCACCCCTTCCCATGCTCTTCCAACCACTTCCGAACTTCTTTTTTCGTGACAAGTCTCATGACTGTCCCCTTTTCGCTGGGTAACCTAACACGGTATAATCTCATGATGTACCCCGCGACGCTCCATACATCATCCCACTCGGCATCGAAGAGTAACCACCAGCAATTTGGCGGTTCAGATGGAAGTGGGATAGATAAATGTCGGGAGGTGAGCAATATTGCAGCGGTGACTATGGTTGGCACAGGGTAGAGAGCATAAACGGGAGTCTGAAGGCTGACGTCCGATGTTATCATCCAAAAGAGCTAAATAATCAGGAAAAAATGCTATACCCGTCATTCAAGTACCCCCAAGCCCTTTGACAAGCATCTTCTCGGTTTGTAAGACCCAAGACTCTGAGGTAATTCACCAAAGTCCCATAAGGCAGAAGGACATGAACATTGAAGCCTAAGCGCTTCAAAATCTGCATCTCTGCGACAACCAAGGCATCCTTCAGATCATAGAAGGTTGATGAAAAGTAGCTCATAGGTGTGTATTTGAATGGTTTGTGACTTGATGTTGAAACAGCATGAAGAGTACGTGAAAGAAGAAGGTCGTAGACATTTATAAGGTCTCGCATACGTAGAGGACACTCTTCAAGTTTCGAGGCCAGATAGAGAGCTCCCATTCCTACATCCTGTGAGAGTTATAAGAAACTTTCATAAAAAACACGTTGCAACGCACGCCAATGCCAAAGTGCTTCATCGAAGTGACATACCAGAACCGTTGAAAAAGGACTTGAGCTGTAGCCATTGCTACTTGATTTCTGGGAGAGCTATAAGCGCACTAAATGACTATGAACATGACAGTGAATTACTGCTTAAGGAGCACGCCCGCCTGCTGGATAAGCTTACAACCGTAAGTACGGAGTTCGTCCTCCAGTTCAGTTGGAATCCCATCTTCCCTCGAAGGTGTTTTCTCTATTTGAGCCAATGACGCTAGTGGGTAGAGATGACTGGACATTGCAGAGTGTGGAACACTGTGACACGTGTGACAAAACGCATTGCTCGCTACTTTGACCTAGTCCTGATATACATACATACATGGCTGGCCTTCCTCCAAAGCCTGATGATGCTTTACCACCTCTTCCTTCCAGAACAGGAACGAGTCCCAGAGCTGCGTCAATGAGAAGCAATAGAGATAGAGACAACCTGAGGGATGAATGGCGACGTGGTTCTCCAGGTCCCAGACGCTATTCGCCTCCAAGATCTGATGCATGGCGACGACCTCCGCGAGATGGTGATAGATACCCAGATCATCCACCAAAGTTAGCACGGGATCGGGACGAAAGGGAGCGTCCTAGACATCGTGGAGGTAGAGGCCGTGGCGGCGTAATGGGCATGCACTGTTCTTGGATTTTGCCTCTGTATGAACTAACCAGTACCTCACTCAGATACCTACGTGCCAGACTCACAGCCGCCATCTCGACGCCGTTCTCCTCATACAAACATTCGCCGCAGACCAACGCGTTCGCGTTCTCCAGTGGTCCGTCGATCAAAACGCGCAGTACCCTCGCCATCCCCTTACCATCGGTCGCCATCGCCGTATTCTCACACTCCATCCCCTCGGAGGCGTCCTGTACGATCTGAATCTCCTCGTCGTCATTCTCCCTCTCGGTTGCGCAAAGTTCCTTCGCATGAACGATACAATCCGCGGTCAACCCGCAGTCCCTCCCCACGTTCAAATGTGCGCAAGCGAGATTCTGACCGTTTAAAGACTGAAAGCCAGTTGGAAGACAAGTCCTTATGTTCCATAACTAGAGCGGCTAGCGAGAGCCCGGACGAAGAGGCTGGGACCCACAAAATTCCTGATAAGAGTTCACGGGTAGATGCGCCTATTGAATCTTCGATAGTGCTTGAATTCTCCTTGCAAAACGATGAAGCCTCAAGGGCTCATGCTGACTCTCAAGAGAAGGTGCTATCCACTTCCAAAAGTGTTCCTAAACATCCGCTCCCATCTGGCCCGCGAAGACCCAGAACTCCAACCGGACCTCGTTTCAGAAGTCCAGCCCACGGCAGACGTGAATCTCTGGATGACCCGGGTTTACGACGCGAAAGCAAGGGAAAGGGGAAAGAGGTCACTAGGGATGGCGAACCGATTGTCAATGCACCTAAGCGGGACAGATCCGTGTCTCCCCCCCGTAGAACCCGAAAGCGTCCACGAGTGTCATCACAATCCCGTTCAGATTCTCACTCACCGTCTCGTTCGCCTTGTTCTCATTCTCGATCCCCATTTTCGGCTTCGCGTTCCCCTGCACGTTCTGGCTCACAGCAGACAGGCTCAGACCGTGCACATTCTCGGGCCCCTAGAAAAGATCACAACGACTCCGGACGTAAACTACTTGACATCAATGACTTGATCCCGCCACTACCCCCCCAAGTGTCGAAGACAACTGCCCAAGATGCCGAAGTATGTTTCTGTCTAATTATATTTATCTCAGCCTTGCTCAAAGTTTATTACCTAGCTGAAACGCATCCGGGAGCAACGTGCCAAACTGGAGTTGGAGCATGATGAAGTCATGAGAGCTGTTCGTCGGGCTCAACATGAGCTGGACCTCGCCATACTGGACCTTAAATCAGCGGAAGAGAGACGGAAAGCGGCAGAGCGAGTGCATGATCGAACTGTGAAAGGTTTTTTGGCTCCAGTGATATGACACTTGCAGTTCTTCGCTATCGCCAATTTGAATTCCCTGGAAGTGTCAAACTGCTATGAATTGGGTAGTGTGTACAGTCCATGGATGTCTTTCCCAGGTCCATAGGCAGGGCGCAGAAAAAGTTTTGCCGCGCCATTTGTACGTACCACGCATGTCATTCTGCGGCGGGCATACCTGTATCTCTTCAAACAGTTGCTTGGATGACAGTCATACCTGAATGCATTCTGTTTGAACCTTGTCTTGACAATTTGGGACTGGTCTGCCCCTTGTTCCGAATTCAATGTGTATGTGAGGCTGGTGATTGCTGTCCATGCATTGTAACACGCCACTGCCACAATGGCGTAGACGCAACTTGGAGCTATAAATTTTTGAAAATCATTATGGCACCTTGTTGTTGCCATTATTGTCAGACATGTAACACCAAGGTACGTAGGCGTCTCTCCAGCGCCTATGGCAAGGGTTTTCTGTTATTGATATAATAAAAAAGAGACGTCTACACAATCCTTATTTCCCACTTGGTGTCATCTCCCACTGCTATGCCTTTGTTTACCATCCTCGCTTACTCAGAAGGCCCCCGGTCATGTTTTCGCCGCTGAATAAGGACGAATGAGTGCTTGGAGGGAAGATCACCCTGCAACTAGCTTACATGGTCAATCCTACCATGGCTGATCCAAGGTCTTCTGAGATCTAATAAATGATATAAGCATGTAGTAAAAAATCTCTGGTAGGCTTCCTACGTCTGCCAGTATTCTTGGATTGTTGTGGTGGGTCACCTGATAGTTGAACTAAGTGGATCGAACTGGCACATCCGGAGTATCGCTCACCGCCTGGACAATAGCGCGGGCACGCTTGGCCGGGTCACCTGACTGTGTTCTGTTAGACAACAGATAAGGTTGAAGGGTCAAGAAGTGTCTGACATGGAATATTCCGGAGCCAACGAAGACTGTGAGAGTTTGAGCCAACATCAACTTTTCTGGGGATGGACATACCACCATCACACCCTAGTTGCATCATGAGTGCCGCATCGGCTTGAGCATGGGAGTGAATCAAGGTGAGATGCATGAGACTGGGAAAGTAGTGTCGCCTCTACCTGGTGTCGCTATACCTCCAGCAGCAAAGTTGACAACTGGCAGCCGTTTGAGTCGTGCCGTTTCTTTCAGGAGATGGAATGGTGCCTGGATCTCCTTGGCAAACGCATACAGTTCTTCGTCGTTCATTGCACTGGCTTTCCTGATGTCACTCATGACGGCGCGTTCGTGGCGGACTGCTTCCACAACATTGCCTGTGCCAGCCTCGCCCTTGGTACGGATGAAAGCCGCTCCCTCAGAAATACGACGCAGGGCCTCACCGAGGTTTCTTGCTCCACAGACGAACGGGACTTTGAAATTGTGCTTGTTAATGTGATGTTGCTCATCGGCAGGTGTAAGCACCTCAGACTCGTCGATATAGTCTATTCCGATGGCTTGTAAAATCTGGAGAAAGTAGCTCAGTTTAGTGTCCCAAAGAGCATGAAAGTTATCAACCTGCGCTTCAACAATGTGGCCGATGCGGACCTTGGCCATCACGGGGATGGTCACAGCGGCCACAATTTCCTTGATCATTTTTGGGTCACTCTACAAACGACGTCGGTGTCGTAAAGACCAAACATTATCATTATTGAGCTGACCATCCTCGCAACACCACCTTCCGCCCTTATGTCAGCCGGTACACGTTCCAAGGCCATGACGGCACAAGCGCCTGCTTCTTCTGCTAATCGGGCCTATTGATCTGGTCAGAGCGGTTTTAACGTGAAATAAATTTAACCACCGACTTGTTCTGCGTTCACGACGTCCATAATTACACCGCCCTTGCAAAAATAATCTTATAGTCAACGCTCTGCCCGAAGCCAATACAATATGCCGCCCACCTTCAGCATTTGTGCCAAACCGGATTTCACCTACTTGTGACTATTATATAAAGCAAGCCAGCAGGAAATCACAGGAGATTGCACCTGGAAAGTACCCAAATTACTGGACCCTTCACGACCTGCAGGCTTTGAGGCCGCAACAGGGTTTACGGTCGTGCCACTCGCTGTCGCAGGAACAGAAACCGAAGTCGCGGAAGTGACGGACATGACGGCTAGGAGCAAAAAATGAAAGCTCCCACTATATTTTGTAGGCGTTTATTGCCCCGAGGCGGGAGATTGTCGGCAGTTGAATTCTACTCCGTCATTAATATCTCGTACCGATATTCATTTGAGTAGCTAATTAGGTTTGCAATAGAGCGCTGGAACAGAGCATCGGCGAGTGGTGTCTGACAACCATGCACACTGCCACAAGAATAGCCCACCATCAGAGCACTCCCCAATTTTAGCATTGCCCTGTCTCTCATTTGTAAATCTCAAACTGCCCTCCAGCCACCAACATATTATCAGAAGCCCCGTGCTCTTAGCCAGTCTGTCACATTCTCTTTCCAACCCCGTCCAGGCCCTTGGAGAATGATATGCTTCGATCTTACAACCTGTCCCCTGAGAATGGCCGCTTCTGGGGAGTCTGGTGGAAAGAGCGTGGCACGTATATCTCGCAACAATGCCTGTGCGTGCGAATATTTAGCAAGGATATGATGCAGGAGAGTCTCAAGGAATACATGTGCATCTCCTTCAATGTTTCGTACTTGTACTTGGTACCTTGTCCCAGCATTCTTTATATCAGAATATACGGGAAGAGAACCTCGGCCATTGCGAATAACATGGTAGGGAAGGCCGCAGGCAGTGGTTAACAGCCTCTTTGTACACATGCAGGTCGGTTTCACCAGAGTTGCCACGGTTGCTAGATATCCCAGACCACTCGCCATCTTTGCCAGTTATGCCAGGCCTGACAAACCATAATGTGATCAGCCGGGATGAATCAACAAGAGACTTACCGGTACGAGCTTAGACCAGGAGAAGAGATCGATAGGCCCGTCGGCTATGGGGTTTTACGTAATCCCGCAGGCTTTTTGCGTTCCTTGATTAGTCCATTCCGCCTAACTTGTCCTTCGCGATTCCCACAAGCAGATACCTTCAGATACCTGGCTACCGATGTATTGGCACCTCTGTTTCATCTCTGGCGCCGCTACCTCATGTCCAAGAACTTTGTATAATATCTGTCACGCGAATTGGAGGCGCTGTCTCGCTCCAGACTGAGCCTTGTTTGCATATGAGTCCCTATCATAAAGAACTACCGTATCGGGCCACGTAACAGATCGCAATTCTTGGTTTCCGCGCGGCTCGCGGTAACCGCCTCTGGCTGTGGAATGAAGGGCCATGTCTGTCTTCTAATTCCGGCGTTTCCTTCCGTAGCCTTTTATATACTCACACTTATCAACCTCAGGTGCCCATGAACTCCTCTCCCTTCCTTCCCCCAGAAATCATGGTTACCTTTAGCAACGAATGGCTACATCGCTGCCAGTGCAATCCATCTTGCACTCAAAACTCATCTCTCGAATGGTCTAAAGGAGCTGGTAATACGAGCCATCGCAGTGGGCCCGACCAGCAACAACAGCTTGACCACTTTGCGGACTGGCAATTCTCCAGTTGCTCATCGATGAATGTACATCGCTCTTTTGACGATCGTGGAGCGGAACCCCCGGCACATGTCCCCGATCTGTCTCATACACCGCTCTCGTGCGATAGCAGCACCTCCGGCTCTACAAGCCTACCCTTCGATTCATTCGCGCGCGACCACTTTACATATTATGCACCTGACTTGGATGCTCTTTACTCCCGTGAATTCGATCTCTCCGTGAGCAGTTACCCCCGTAAGTTGCAGTTCGCTCGATGCGTCTCCAATACTGACAGCATGACTAGCACCTGAATTTTCCATTCCTTCGTTTCCGACCCTCCACTCCCCTGATAATGAATCCAGGATTCATTCCCCAAAACCCATTTTCGGTTATAAAACGTTCAAGTTTGACTTTGATCGTCCTCACTCTCCCGATGCCCCTGTTGCGGTGTCACGTCTTAAGCGAAATCGCGATTCTGAGAATGGATTCCAGGACATGGTTTTGCCTCCTAAACGACGGAAGATGAGCGATGATGCACCAGGCATATTCTCTCTATTCCCTAACCCATATCGCGGGGTTCCGTCCGGGTGGGATTCATGCAGTCCGGTGGATCAGTCCTACCCCGATGACAATTTCTCCATGGGACAACTTTTGAATTGCACTGTTGATTGGACTGACAATACCTGGCCAAGTAAGTGTATTCTTCGCCTAACGGAGCTTGCCGCTACTGATTTTCTATCATTCTAGAACTTCCTGTCTGCTGATATATCATACTCTACCCATCTGTCTCATTCCCAGCCTTCAGCTGATGAACAGACTCATATTGTCATACGTTGTCTGCCAGTCTCACACGTGAATATACGTAGTAATCATCAACGTGTGAATTGCTATATTTGAACTGGCAATCTGGCTAAGCGGATGATCTTTCGTGTTGTATAACATCTTACATAGCTTGATGTACTCCCATGCGCGCGACGGTGGTCCTAAAATCATGCGATCGAAATCATGAAGCCGAAAATCATGCGGCCGAGTGCGATGGGCTCTTGCTAGGCAAGCTGCGTGCCTCTGGCGCGCATAGCGTACAGGTGAACTCATTGTGAAATCAACTCATCACCGTGCGCTTCTTCAACTGATATTGATGATCCCTTGTGATGAACGGTCTTCAATCGGGGCACTCGAGAAAGATCATAATTACCAAGTTCCCGTGATGGAAACATTGTTAGTTTGATATCAAAATATCATCGAGTGTACCACTGGAATCATTTATGTTGCGAGAAACCTGCAAGTTCCAGCACATGGGAGGGACTGATGTTCGGATATATTCAGCATCACAACGTACGCAACTATAGGAATGGTGATCATCGTCCCGATCAAGCCTTCGAAACTATGCCCAGCAAGTAGGATAGTGGGGTGGTGAAAATTACAAGTGAAGAATTTATCGGTTTGTTTTTTTTAAAAAAAAGAAAAAACAACAACAAAGGTGTAAATGCTGTGAGCACAGTCAAATAATGGGCATGGAAATGGCACAGCAATGCGCTTAGTCTGTGACAGGAGACGTGACTGCGTGACAACTCACAGCTTTTGCTTCAACGCCGAAACCTCACCTCGCCACTCCCAACTCACCTCACTGTCCACCTTCTAGGTTTGTCCTCTGAATGTTAGTTACGATATGCGTTGACGCGGATGCTGTAGATAACTCACGATGCATACTAGCGAATACGACTATCTCTTCAAGCTCCTTCTGATTGGTACGAATGCCATAGTTCAGTCGGCCTTGTGACAGGTAATCTCACACGACTGCGATATGCACAGGCGACTCTGGCGTTGGAAAGTCTTGTCTTCTCCTCCGTTTTGCGGATGATACATACACAGAAAGCTATATCTCTACTATTGGTGTTGACTTCAAGATTCGGACGATTGAACTCGAGGGAAAGACTGTCAAGCTGCAAATTGTGAGTCACTTTCTGTCCCATGCATAGTTCACGTTTGCTATGATCATTCCGTTCTGACTGCTCTGCAATAGTGGGACACAGCAGGTCTAGATCTTCCTATCAGCTCGGTTGTGTCGCACCTTAACAAGCTTGTCATTATCTGTTAGGTCAAGAACGTTTCCGGACTATTACATCTTCGTACTATCGTGGTGCACATGGCATCATTGTCGTTTATGATGTCACTGACAACGGTCCGTTTCATTTACGTCTATGGTCCCCCTATCCTGCCCACTTATATGACGCCCATGGCTATCAGACACATTCACTAATGTAAAGCAGTGGTTGCAAGAGATTGACCGATATGCCTCAGAAGGCGTCAACAAGCTTTTGGTGGGCAACAAGTCGGATTTGACGAGCAAGAAGGTCGTGGAGTACTCAGTTGCCAAGGTTCGCTTTAACTTCTGTTCTTGTTCCATTAGTTCTCATCTCTGTCATTGAAGGAATTCGCCGATCAGTTGTCTATCCCATTCTTGGAGACATCTGCTAAGAATGCCACCAACGTAGAGCAGGCTTTCTTGACCATGGCCAAACAAATCAAAGATCGGTATGTCTTTCCTTTTCGAGTAAGATGCTTTTGTTTACAATAATTACGAACAGCATGGGTTCTACCACCACCCCGTCTGGTGCTGGGAAGTCGTCAGTGGTCACACCTGGTCAGACGGTGCAACAACAGCAATCGGGAGGATGCTGCTGAGTGCATTTGTTATCCTATCTATCGCCATTCTATGACTGTCCTCTACCTCGATTTCGCATCGCCATCCAAGGTTTATATGACCTACCTACCTTTTACACGCCATGATAGGACGCCCTGAATGACACTGCCTTTACTACTTCTTCTCGTGTCGTACAATACACTATGAAGCATTGGTTGACTCCGGCTTCGGTTTCTTCTTCATGTGGATACACTTTTTTCTAAGGTACTTGGATTGTATCTTGAAGTCGACAATTTCTATTACGATTGATTGATTGGTCATGAGTTTTGCGTCATGCTTCGGAAGTGAGTGCTCAAGTGCTATGGCGACATATATTGTTCAGAAACAATTGGACTCTCCATTTCAACAGTCGCAGAGACCACCACGTCCCTAAGGAAGCTATCGATCATTCTATTTCCCATTGAGTATAAGACACTATTCTTGAACAGAAAACGAGTGGCTTTGGCAAACTTGTTTGTACAATGCTGCGGCGTTCAAAGTCCTTGAAATATTGCATCTAGTTTTTAACATCAAGTCCAACGAAATCTAGCGATTGAACCTTGCTGATTGCATCGACAAGCCCATTACATCGCGCTGCTTGACACGATGTTTGAAAATGTTGTTGCAGTTAATAATCCATCCACAAGGTAACGAGCCGGCAGTGTCTAAAGCGACGTCCAATCTAACCACACAGGCTCCACATATCACTTCATTAGAGTACTTTTGAAAGCAATAAAGCAATAATTACAAACAATTTTAACAAATTGGAAGTTTAGAGGGGTTTGTTAGTAAATTACTGGTTTCAAAAAAAAAATCACTCTAATCACAGCCATGTTGACATCTTGTGGTACCAGAAGCTGATTTTAAGATTTCCGTGAGGTCATGGGCTCATGGCTACGCCCCTAGTTCATGTGTATGTGTGTGTGTGTGTGTGTGCAAATGGTAAAAGTATCTTCCCGGGGATGGTGTTTGCCATGAGGCAAGCTGCGCAAAAAAAAAACTATTGCTAACCTTCCTGGATGATTAAAGATAGTCAAAATACGAATACATGCAGATTACACGAGATACATTCGTCCATGTGTGTGTGTGTGAGTGAGTGTGTGAGTGTGTGAGCGAGGTGTTTACTTCTGGCCTGCTCCATATCCATACACAGGCTGAGGTTGTTGAGTCTGTGGGTAGAAAGCAGGTCCGGGAAATGGGGGTTCGTACCCCTGCTGATGAGGAACCTCCCACTGGCAAATGGAACAAAGCCAGATGTGGCTGGAGGTCATGGGGATAAGGGGTACAAAGAACCTACAAAAAAAATTGCGATCACATGTTCAACAGTGTTCGTTTCGCCAGTTTTTTTTTTTTTTTTTTTTTTTTTCGACACAGCGCGTGAAATTAAAACTCACAGCTCAAACCACATTCGTGACTTGGCACTGACTACGGCGGGATTATTGCATCTTGGGCACATGCGGGCGGGTTGTGGCCCATCTTGTGAAATTCGGGTCGGGCAGCCAACTGGCGTGGATGAAAAATAATTTCAGCGTCGTTCGATTCGGGGGTCCCAGAACAAATATGTAAAACTCAACAAATAATACACACTGAAAAAAATGAAAATGTCAAAACGTAAGTTAGTCGCGAGCACAAGTTGAGTACTCACTGCGGGGTGTTGGGGTTGTTGGAAGAAAAAAGCGATGATGCTGCGGCAGCAGTTTACTCCGCCGAGGTTCATTTGTCAAATTTCAAGTTATCGACGGCTAAAAACATGTACAAATACTGATAAAAATCCAATAATCCTACAGTAGCCATTATCCGAGATAGCAGGTAGATTTCAAAAGTATATAGAAGCAAAATCATGAATAAGAATATGGTGTATTGCTAGGATATGGATAATTGTGTCCTTGTGTTGGATGAGGCTGGCCTGTGTCATGGGTCGGAGCACTATATACCATATGTAATAGTCCATCCCGTCCGACGTAATCTTGCTCTTCGGATGCCACTCCTGTATACTGCCGAAGTTGCGTGAGATTTGAATGAACTACATGCTCTATACATTGATAGCATCCCCCGTTGGGGCATGTGGCTTCAAACCCCGATCCCACGGCAGAATGGCACAAAGGTCTTCCCGGCGGTCCATGATCCGGGATATAGACATGCGACTCTTGTGCGTGTTTTGAACTAACTTGCAAAGGAAGAGAGTGGGACGTAATCACTGATTGCGCTGTCAGCGCTGTGGGTGTATAAGGCCTATCTGTGGAACGTGCTGAGCCTTGGGAAGACATGGATGAATCATGAAAAGGGACTATTTGATCTTCGTCGCGAATCTGAGAAGTCGAAGCGGTGCCTGGACTCGAGGTCGTTCGTGTAGAACCTCGTAGATCCAACTCGTTCCACCGGTGGTCATCTGTTTGGCTACTAGAAGAAGAAGAAACGATAGGAGGTGCGCGAACGTTACTATTTAGGGGAGGTGAATCGGACGATGGTCGAGTATCAGTTGCTGCGCGGGAGCGAAGTTGAACATCCCTTTGTCGAGCGTCCCATATGAGTTTCAATGTCTGGATTCGCTCCTCACTCTTTGAAAAGGCCCTAATAAGAATATTGACTGAGCTGGTGATATCACTAATGCTCAAACGCACCATCTCATCTCCGATAACGCCTTTAGACAAATGCCCGCTTGTTCGTTTGTGCCCTCTTCCCTTGCAAGCATATAACCAGCAAAGAAACACCCATCCCGGACCAGAGATGCGTCATACTCGAAGAACGAAGTCCCGAGGTGACGCTGTACCAGAAATACTACATGCCGGACGATATCCTGACATTTTGACTCGGCTATCGTGTGGAGGTGGACGAGGGAGTTGAATGCATTTTGCTGAGAATCGGGATCGATGATGTTTGGGCCATCACTGTCGCTTGAGGCAGACACGAGTCTCTGCTTTAGGAACTCACGGATCACATTGTCTAAAAACATGTCAACACCCTCGTTATCACTTTAATCCTGCCCAGGACTTACGGCACTCAAATATAAAAATCTGCAGAGTAGTCAGAAACTTGCAACTTGCTGTGGGGCATTGCTAACCTTCCATCCATCGACAAACCTGTCGGCCTCCTCAACGGTAAGAATGCCAAGTAAACCGAGTTGTCTTAGCGACTCGAATTCTTCCCAGCAGTTTTCAATAGATTCCCATGCTTCGTTGAGCTTGACTTCATCTATAGTTTGTCTTCCACGGGCTTTGAAACCGGTGAGTGCACTATTTACCTGCCTACATGCAGAGGCGAGGCGTAGAGGCGCCAACGCCCAGCGCCGGCTATAAGTCAATGTGAGTTCAGAGCGTGTTATTGGCATGTCTATTCCTTCTTGTAATGACTGGAATGCGGCGAGGTCGTCATCCGCTCTGACATGGGTCGACGGTCAACTTGGATCGGAGGGCAAATGGCAGATGACCAAAAGAAACACTCACAGGTGGAGTCTTCCGCCTCGTATTCCCGTCGTGATGCCTTCGTGTACGAAAGCATACCAATAGATACGAGCGCGAACAAGCGCGTCCACCTGCTCTCCCTGACCACTGTTCACAGAGCGTGGCGATGCGAGGCTGCAAAGAGTGTAAACCTGATTGATGGCAGTCTCGTACATTGTCTAGCAAAACAAGTGTCAAAGAGAGGGACACACTTGCTCCATTCATCAACAAGAAGTA
>QFEC01008559.1:15424-26355 GCA_003316585.1 Gomphus bonarii
TTTTCTAGGCGGTGCTAGAAATCCCTTCCCTGCACAGGGTCAACCTGTCATATTCTTGCACAAGGGCTGCTCTGCTGTCCAGGGATATCATAATATATTATTGCTTGACAACTACATGATTTCCTGGACTGCATTATTTTATTGCCTCATCGCACAACGGTTTCCAAATATGTGTATACCAGACCCTCTACACGAATTCTAATAGTAAACGCTCATTTACATCCCGGATTCGCACCTGAAGGAAGTTTGACGCCTACATTATGAAAAGCACTGTAAAATTAACCAGTGAGGTATCTCTCAAATTTATTTTGATTTCCGACTCTTCCAAAATTTATTTCATTTGTGTTTGGTTTAATTATCCCCTCTGATTGATTGGTAGGGGGTCCGTATGAATTGACTCAAAAAAAATACGTATTCATTCCACACTACATCACATCAGCATTATGTCGATCATTTGTAAATCATGCTCGACTAGGATCGGCTGGCCATCAAAGAATCCAATAGGTCGCCTGATTTCTGTCGTGTTCACATTCATTGGATATTGTGCCTCCCCAATCTTTCCCGCCCAACCATAATGTTTGTTGTTCGTATATAGCCGTGCACGAACCCTCCACAGTGGAGTGACTCCACATGCTTTCGGACTTCCGGAAGAAAAGATCCCCTGTCCTTCGCATCATCCAGCTGTTTATAGTCACTGGAAATCAGATCCATGACAATCATGAACCAATTAATCCCCACCCTCTCAAAGTGGGCGCAAAGTGCAATTCACTAGCGTACTGGCGAGCCTCAATCGAATAGCTAGTGGCAAACTTGACGCATATTTCTTCATCGCCTGATTCGGCCTTTAATATCAAGTTGTGACCGTCCAAGTGATCCAAATAGTTGATCGGACGAGTTGTACCATGAGATGTGTATGTCCGTGGGT
This sequence comes from Gomphus bonarii, assembly GCA_003316585.1. Taxonomy (NCBI): domain Eukaryota; kingdom Fungi; phylum Basidiomycota; class Agaricomycetes; order Gomphales; family Gomphaceae; genus Gomphus; species Gomphus bonarii. The sequence continues at coordinate 16,350 of QFEC01008559.1, forward strand.
ATGGGAACATGGGCATCGGTCGAGGGTCTAAGGCATCAAGGTGGTCATATTCGTGTTAGTAATATTTAGCCAGTGCGAGGATTGCCTTCTTTGCTGCCCCAAAATGACGTGCAGCCATCATTCGCATGTCCACATCACTCACGTGATAAGACAAGGGCAGAATGTTGCAAAGCACCTGTACGTTAGGACGATCGGTGTAGACGACGCAAAGCCAATCAGGGCTCCTATACTTTGAGCATTAAGATTTGTACTAGTGTTGAGAAAATGGATACCTACCAGCGACGAAAATTAGAAGACAGGGAAAATTGAAATGGGCATATTTGTGATTGGTAACACTATCTCTTACAGAGAGAGAATGATACTCGGCGGCTTGAATGAGAGGGTCAACAGATATGGAACTGAATTCTAGCTTGGTTTGGATAATTGCATAGCATATGTCTTTGTAACGTATGTCACCGTCGGTGATGCATCCTTGTACGGTAGAGGCTTGAAAATCGAGACCGTAGTTTTGGAACAATTCTCGGACTTTTGTTGCCTGCGCTGACTCATTTCCATAAACTGGGACATGAAATATGAAAACTGAAGAGTAAAGGGGTGATCTTCCTTTGTAGGCGTGTATTGAGAGCAATCTTGTTGAAATTGATTGAATATAGGGTGAAACAATGAGATAGGTATCATTGCTGCCGTCTTGGGAGGGCGACCTATATAGACCCCAAAGTTGTCCATCGCCTGCTCCTTTTCAAATTCCATTGGTTGTCCCTGTTGTGAAGGAGCGTTGGGTGATTGATTTTCAAGCCATGTGAGCCGACGCTGCAAGACATAATCAATTGAGCATGAAGGTATGTGTTGTGTGGCTTCTGGAAGAAGTGTTGGGGAATAACTGTGAGCTACATCAAGCCTCAGTATGAGCTCGACGGCTTACTTTGCAATATGCCTGCAACAGATGAGACATGGAGCTTATGACAGAAAAGAGGAGCAACTCACGCAGACTACGAATTTGAGCAAACTGTCTCTCCCTCCATGCATTTTTCAGCATTTCCGAGAACTGATCGTTCCCTCTTATCATGTCATTGCATAGGTCAATAGAGGTGTGATTTGTATCCAAATATTTTTTAACGCCCTCGACGATCTCCCTGGGAAGACTTGGTAGTAGTTCAGAATCCAAATCGTGTGGGGGCAGATATTTGAATATAGAACGATGGAGAAGGACATGATCCAAGTTCTCGTGGATCAATGGAAATTCAGCAGTCTCAAGGGGAAGGGGAAGGGGAAGAGAGGGTGCTGCTGGATTCATATCCATCTTCATTGTGCGTAGCAAGGGGATGACGTAAGTCATTACGTAAGTTTGCATCCCCACGGTTCCGTTTCCCTCCCAGCTACTATCTAGCGTCGTTTCCTATCTTTCATTCTCAAGAGAACTCTCGGACCTTTAGTCAACTTGATGAGATTGGCAGCGGCTTTATACAAGTCAATAATGTAGAACTCGACCAAACCTTAGTACCCAGAAGATTAAGTTGATGGCTTGTTCATAAATATACATTTGACGAGGCTGACGAAGATAAGAACTGTATACGCGCCTTCTAATTCCACAGACATCATCACTTCCACCAATGTATTTACATCCTAGCGCATGTCAATGACGCACTCTTAAGAATATAGCCTTGAATGTCGCCGGGGGTAGTACTACCATTGATATTTCCCATTGATACAATAATCGAAGAACAAGTGGCCTGTGTCATCGCCAACATTCGCACACCACATGGAAATGAACTTTTCGTCAAGGTCCATGTAAGTACCCATCAATATCGAAATTTGTTGACAGCAAAAGGGATTGTACTCTCTAATTTATGAGCTCTTCAATGACTATTCTATTCAAGCAGAGATTCTAAAAGGGCATGACCGACGGCGCAGGTGAGGTTGCCGAAATAGGTGCTGATGTTGCAGGTTGGAAGAAGGTGATCGCGTTTGCCCCAATTTTGTGGTCGATTATTATTCCTGGAGACGGTTTTAACGTGATGTCTAATCGATGCGGTTTTGACCAAGAACAGAGGCTTCTCCGCTCACATGAGTGTCCTAAATGCTTCGTAGTCCATATTAACCTTGCCGCGAATGCCTCACCCCATTTTACCTTGGGACGAATCTTGGCGTTTGCTTATATAGTTATGCTATTGGGATAAAATGCTTTGATAAGCACTGAAGGTGGGACTGATGCGGGAGTGTATTCGCTTTTGTAACTAATTGTTGCGTATTATGAAGACTTGCACAGTTATTTCCCTTCAGTTTGCGGCTGTTTAAGAGCAGTAGTCATTGCTACCTGATGACAACAAGTTTCAGATTTAAAATAAAATGGGAACGAAAGGCTATTAAATAATAACTATTGGACCAGGGCTGAGACCAGGAAGTAAATACATCCGAATGTACGTTAAAGGTCTGACTGTACACACCAAAATTACGAATTGAATGCTATCGCGATAACAGTAAGCCGGAATGTGCAAGGCATTTTATCAAAGCGAATTTCATTTACAGTAATTTCCGGCCTGAACTCTGCCACCCAAGCTAAATGAACCTTAAAGGGAAAAAGAATCTGACATCATTAAAATAACTAACGCGATACATGATATCGAGTTTACCGCAGCCATTGTATATATATATTATGAAAGACGTTTACAGCTTAGAACCATCCACTTCGAGTCTAACTCCCTCAATAGCCCGTACGCTCTCTGCATCAACTATAGTCTCGGGAACCGAACCAGGGTCAATATCTGGGATAGCCTCGAGATCAATTTTTAAGCCTAAAACGCCGCGTAATATAACCTGGGCCCCGAGTTTTGACGATACTTCGTTACCCTCTTTGCACGTAGGACTGTCAACGCCTCAAAACGAATAAGCATTTAATGACAGGCTGTACCGACGCGCATACTAAAAGTATACTTACATTTAACACATCCCTCTTCACAGGGGCAACTTTCCACAGTCTCAAAAGCGTCATGCACCAAACTCGATACTAGGATAGAAATTCGTTTTAGCTGGTGGATTTATAGAACCAATGGGGATGAGCTGTACCATGATCGAATGCTTTCGCTGCTGCCCCTGCCCCTGCCCCTGCAATATCATAAAATATCAGACGAGCCGGTCGCTTCCGTGAAGATTGATTGGCTATATATTCCTTTTTCGCGACTTTGCATTCCGTGCGGAGATCAGATGCCATAGAGAAGCGGTTCAGGATGGCATGCTGAGCGGAATGAAGTCCCTCCGCAGGATTTAGACCCTTAGCACGCATTAGTTGGATTATGCCCTTTGGAACGTCAACCCATGCCCCTGTAGTATCGTGTTCATATGGAGGAGTCTCCAAGTCGACAGCGTCCAGGATGATGCTTCCCCTAAGAGATAAAAGCGGTGACTCGCTTCGTACAGTTCATAATGAAAGGAAATATGAACAAACCTAACTTTAAAATAACCAAAGATAGTTGCTTTTACCTCAACCCCTAAACAAACATATGAGTTATTCTGTGGTTGTTAGTTCATCATGACATTTACGGCCGTAGAAAGCTCTCTGGGGGGAATCCTTTATCTCTCTAATTCGATACGTCTGTTTGGCATCAATGTCGCTGTTCAAATTAAGTCAGCCACAAGGTGAGACCAGATGTTGTCTAGACGAACGTAAAATCCCTGGGAATGTAATTAGTAGGAATTGTCCACAGAAAACCAACCTCTATACCTCGGTGTTGTGACCCAGTTAACATCTGCTTGCTGCAATTTGGCCATTCTCATGTCATGACTGACTTCCTTCACCTGTTTGTGAGTCAATAAAAAGTAATAATTTATCATCACATGTTGGAGCGCTCACAATGAACGATAGCCCTTGATGGATATACTGTAATATGTATCAAAAGGTCACGATCCATCCAAAGCATGGATCATTAATCACCCACCACTGCGCCTTCATAAGTCTGCACATAGATTATGAGATGACTCGTCTGAACTACAACTACATGCTTACCTCAAACAGAGCGCGTGATACTTCAAGTTCCTCAAGTATTTTGGGTTCTCCCCCAGGCTGGCCGACCCTCGAAACATCAACAACCGTATATCGATGTTCTTCGATTCCCCTGATTGAGGTATGTCCTGCAGGATACGGCATATATCGAGGGTGCGTATGATACCTGGCCATCATGAAGGACGTAAACGTTCGTCAAAAGGGTTAAAACTCACCAGCCCTCATTGTCCTTTATCAGTTGAGTCTCGCAAATTTCACGGAAAAGGGGTCCAAAATACACTTCATCTTCTTCAGAGAGGGGCATTTCGTCTCCAGCACATTGTAAGTGTGCCTCCAGTACAATTTTGTTCTCCAGATCAACGACAAGGTCCGAGATCGGTTGAGTGAAAAGTTCCTCGGGGTTATTAGCATAGTGGCGGTCAATAGGAGAAAAGTCCACAACGAGCACGGCCAAGGAATCACGAGCGCGTCGACCCGCACGGCCGGCTTGTTGACGCTGACGGCATATAGTAGGGAAGGTCACCGAAAATCTCACAAAAAGATAGTCCCTCCTACTTACAAAACTAGCCAAGTTGCCGGCTGGAAACCCCAACATGATTACCGCATCGAGGACACCGATATCGACACCAAGTTCGAGAGCAGTCGTCGCAACGATACCAAGTAAACTGCCCGAAAAGGCCTCTCTTTCAATTTTACGTCGATCCTGCCGAAATTAATGAAAGTTCGTGCCACTCCATGTTAATACACACCTGTTGGGAGTAGCCTGGGGTTGCAGGGTTGCAGCAGTATCAGAGAAGGCAAGGTGCGATGCACTGAAAAGTTTACCTCCACGATATGCCATCACTCTGTCAAGGATATCAATCCTTCCTTCCGAGCTTAGCCGCATCCTGATCGACTTCATTGCCTTTGAGAACATCTCAGACCGGCATAGCATTAGATCTGAAGGAAGATTTACCAATTCACATGTCTTTCTCAGCTGGAGACGAGGGAATGAGCAGTGATACAGAGGTCAACACAAAAGCAAAGTTATGACCTTGCAGAACCTAAAACGTAGGGCCGAATAGGTTTCCTAATGCAGAAAAGTTTAGAATGGGTGTGGCACTGACAGTATTGTACGTATGCCACGCTTCATCAGGTAGCACATGAGCGTCACAGCTTCGTGCATAGGACTCTGACGACCATTTGAAGGCTCCAGTGGATCAATTGGTGCTGGATTCCAAACAAGAAAGTCCTTCTTCCCAGATGGAGCGCCATCCTCGGTAACAATTGTAAGGTTCTGTATGAAGTTATCCAGTAGAACAGTGACTATGGTGTTACCTAGGACTTACATCCAGACCAAAGATAGCTTGTGCATGCTAAAATAACGAAATAAGATATGTACTAGGTAACAATAGCTGTAAGAGTTTTGCCTTGCGAGGATCACCTATAGTTGCACTACAAGATACATATGCACAGCGCCTGTCTGATGCAAATATGATATAGCGCCATGATTGGTCTGATGAGAATGTATCTACTTACTGCCGATTGCAGAGCATACCCTGCGAAATCGTCGCATAACCATAGCAACGTGACTATTCGTATATATCACTAAGTAAATGGTGGGAACAGGACTATTAACTCACCTCCCTAATAGACCAGAATAATAGTGAAGTTCGTCCACTGCCACGATTTTGAGACTCTTTAAGAACCTGAATGTCACGTATGTACTGAGAGCTCAAGAAAATAGCGGGAAAATGACACACACCGACGCCATAGGTCTTCGTGAGGAAGGATGGAAGAATGTAGCATATCCTGTGTCAGTGGTAACGTTATTTTGTATATAACCATGATACTGAAAGCCGTAACATACGAAGTTTGTGAAAATCACGGAAGCATTCTCCCTTATCCCTGCAAACCCATCAGCCTAGAAAATCATATCCTTTTGAAACCTACAACGCCGCTGATCTTGAGGCGTATCTCCATCATACGTTTCAACCTGGTAATAAAACTGTATAAGTAAGTGGTAGAAAGCTTTCTGAATACAACCTTAACGTGCTGCAGTCCATCACAAGACTGTAAAAGTAGCTCTAATGCGCCTCGTTGGTCTTGTGCTAGGGCCTGTAGAGGTCGGTGGGAAATTTTCACGGGTGAAAGAAAGTCACCTTCGTCGGATATAGGAAGATAGCGGTGGCAGTCTGATCTGCTTCTAGGGACCGAAGTAAGGGAATCTAAACATGGAGGGAAGTATGGTCGCCATCGAAAAAAATATGGACAGACTAACCTGGTATATGATACTCTTTCCTGAAGCCGTACTGGTAGATACGACTACGCTTCGCGCCTCCCCTATCGCATTGATGGCAGCAGCTTGATGCATATACAGAGATTGAATATTCTTAACATCTATCAATGCGCGGCTGATCGTGGGTGAGAGGGGACTATCGAGTGGGCCTACAAGAATGATTACAACCTTCAGAGGTCATGGAATAGCAAAAGTGAAATACGATGACCTGTTTTCCCCTGAACAGGCTGCGACGTTCTCCTGTATACAATTTGGCCTTTGTACCATTCCAAGCCTACAAACTCATTCAAGTCATTAGAGTCGTAATCCTCTGATTGCCTGCCGGTTATTTCTTTAAGCACTTGCTCTATCGACGGTCGAGTCTGTGAATCAGGGATGGAGTTAACGGAGTTCAGACCATTCTGGGCATGAGTCTCAATTCTGCGTGACTTAGGATCGACAGGTATATGATCACGGGAAGCTGCCAGTAATATCTCCACAGGTGATTCACATGTGGGTGTTGCTTCCAGCAGCCTTGAGATGAACATAATCAATTATTACACCCATGGCAAATGCGGAAATCATACTCATCCACAGCCTTCGCAAACCGTTCATTCCTCTTTTCAATCAAATTCTTAAGGGCAGCAGGTGACAGTGAAGGTGGCAAAGAGTAAGGATTGTTAGCTCTGCCTTAGTACTGAGAGACGAGTGTGAAGGGAAAAGGGACAATATTACGAACTGGTCTTCTTTTCGTGCCTTTGGTTTTCTGAGCTCGGCAAAGTCCAAAATGAGAACGTGTTCATCTTCTTGAAATCCTTCACTGATAGTGTTGGTCGTTGTATACGCAGAGTAATTAGAATATATTTCCGGATCTTTTGTTTTTTGAGTCTGAATCTCAGCATTGATACGATGTTCACTCCGTGGAATGTATGCAAATTTGATGAGGTCAGGCAAAAGCGCTCTTTTGACGAGAAGATTAAATTTTAAATGAACGAGTAAAGCCACTCTGACTGACTTGATTTCTGCAACTTTATTTAGTTCTAAAGGGCTATGTCCGAGTGAGATAGAGGTAAATTAAGATACGGCGCATACGAACCGGTGTAATGCTGCTTCCACAGATGATCTAACGACAGGAAATGTAGTGGCCAGATGTTTGCGAGACGAACAGAAGCCTAGCACCGTATTGAGGGCTTTGTATATCTGACGGAACAACGCAAATGAATCATGAACTCTGTGACGCGAAGGTAAGCATAGTAAACATGTTGAGACCAACCTTGAATAGCTGCATATTATGATCAGTGTCAATGAATATATCAGATTACTACTGTTGATATCTTCCAAAAGAAACGAAGATACATCTTTGAAATAATCAGGCCAAACTTCTCCCTTTCTTTGCCTTTTCGTTCTAGAAATGCCTGAGGTGACCTTCTGCTTCTCGTTCGCTAGTGAGGTAGTACTAGTAGTTTCATCGTTTGGGGCTGCAAATGAGCGCTTTTTTAAAGCGGAAGACATTCGGGATTCAGTCAAGTGAAGCCGAGCTTGTGGATGAAATAGACACGAAAATGGTGCGTCCAGAGGGCAGTTAAAGCTCAAAGTTACTGAATGACCTGAACTGCAACGCCGCGGAATCAGACATTGATCACTGACCCAGGACCCGGTCAGTCAAAAAAAGGGTCGAATGGACCTCAGACCGACCTTTTTGACCTGGGTCAATGGATATTGAAGAATTACTGAGTCCCTACTGCCAGACTGCTGCGGCATATGAGTACAACAGCTAGTGTGCATTATTCAATTACAATGGGTATATCATCACTGCTTCCTCTTTCCTCATGTTCTCCACAACTTGCAGGAGATTATGCAGTTCAAGCTCCTTATCTAGATTTTCTATTGCACCATTCCAGTAGTAATTCATATCCTTGCTTGTATATCCTGAAGGTGTCTTGACATCAGGTGTAGAACCAGGTTCTCAAAATAGAAGAGCTCGTAAAGGGAATCTGTTACTGATGGCGGAAATAGCAGATTATTCTGCAACGAGGAACGGACGGTGCTGTCATTCAAACTGCGACAAGAAATTTTAGGAATATAGGAATACAGTAAAGCTTGATATGGTTTGTAGACAAAATTCAGGATACTGGGTGACAATCTTGGTACACTGGACAATATTGAAGACATCCAAGAGGGTGTAGTGGTATTCCTCAGAGATCAAGCTGAGGAGATAACCATCACACCAGTCACAACCCTATGCCCTACTCTGGCACTTATTATATGACCAGAAGATGCAGATGGAAATGTAAATGAGAAGAAATTGGTCTGACCCTGACATCACCCCCCTCTCAATGCACAGTGTCTTGACATGGGTCTTGGAGGGTGGTCTCAATGGAAACACCCCATGAGATACCCCCTTAGTTTATCCCTGAATGAGGGGTGGGGGGGGCTTGACTCAGCTTAATCCTCCTTCTGTGATACAGAGGAAGAGTAAATTTGTGGATGGGTTAGACATGACTAAAGGTCTGGAATGATACCTACATGTCTTCTACTGCTGCATTGTGAGACATCCCCCTGGTAAATTCCTCAAATGTACATGGGACTAGGGTGGTATCAAGGAAGATGGGTGTCAGGGTTCAGCTTGGGGTTCAGTTATTTTCTCTTGTTTACATTCCCAGACCTTGGATCTCTGAGGATGATTGCTACACAAGGTTGTCTGTGTAACTGTTGCTAGTGAATCTTATATAAACTGAGGATTACCACTACACCAGGTGGATTACTCTCAATCAGCTCATAATAATTGGAGTATCTTGTGATTGTGGCCTTGTCAAAGCATCACCCTCACAGAAGATCAAGCTCCCCCAAAGACAACCCCACACTTTCCTCTTACTCTATTCCACTTTTACAACATGTCAAATACCAGAGGAATATTGGGAATCCCTGGGTAGACCTGGTGTTAAGTCTGGAGTCAGAAACATCTTGTCTGGGATGTCTGGAGTGGTTGAACTGTTGATTCGAGCTGGGGTACAGAGTCAAGAGGACTTGGCTTCAACTTATGTGTTGCACCCTCTTACATTGCCTTGTCCTTGAACTTATGGAGTTGCAGAGCAGAGTTACGGAGGTGAGAACAGAGGTAACGAGGTGAGACTAAATCGATATTCAAACTAGGGAACTAGCTACAAATACATGGAGGTTTAAATACATTCAGAGTGTGGGATTAATATGGAGTAGGGTCGTCTGAATGTGGAGGAGTTGCTGTACTAGGATGCAGGGATGCTAAATGAGAGATGGGGTCATGTGGAACTATAGAACATACTAGAAGATGACATGGAAGGTAATAGAAAGAGTGATGTGGAGGTCCATGTATTGGATTGATTACATGAGGGAAATGATGGGGACAGAGTATGGAGTATGCGGAGGTCATGTGGAGGTTGTCTGTGGTGCAGAGTATGACAGGGGATAGAGGTCTGCCCAGAGGGCTGAGATCAATCTGGAGGAGTGTGGAAATGAATGATAAATGGGTGCTAAGGGCGGAGATTTGTCGGAGGAAACCTAGGATCTAACACCTGGGATTATCCTCAGAAACATGTTTGCCACCCAGACAAACCAAGTTCAACTCTTACAGCATCAGTGTTAAGTCTGGAGTCAGAGATGTCTTGTCTGGAAGGTTCTAGAGTGGTTGAGCTGTTGAAGTCGAACCTATCAGGGGATGACTGTCAGCAACAACAAGAGCTTCAATACTTAGGAGCGGAAGAGGGAGATGAGCA
>QFEC01008605.1:0-10574 GCA_003316585.1 Gomphus bonarii
ATGTAAACCCCTCGAAGACTAGGAGCATTTTAAAGCTCATATGCCCTCCGTGGCCTTTTAAAATTTGATCATCGCACCATATCGTGACTTCCAAGAAGAAATCTTCCTGTTTCCTTCTCTAATAACTCATCACCAATGCACAACGAGTCCAATAAACGGACCGGCGGCACATAGTGGGATGTGATTCAACCCATGGATGATACTAGCGCATGTAATTGATCAAGGGGGAACTCGTTGGTGAGTTGCTCGTCACCAAGGAACGTTTTTGAAAATTTATTCCCAAGACTGCAGTGCATAAAACCTGCTTCAGTATCGATAACGGCTGGAATCCATCTCTCCCTGCGGCACAGAGGGACTGATTAAATCTATATGGGGGAGTTGCTGGACTAGTCAGATACAAGCGCATGCGATGGATTGGGGAAGTCGATGGTAAGTTCCGTGTTACAAAAAATATCCTCTTGAAAATTTATTCCTAGGACTGCAGTGCAGCAGAATTCATGCTTCACCACCAATGACTGTTGGGAGAGATGGATCCATGTCATTCGGGAGAGGGATGTGATTCAACCTGTATGAAGGATTCGCTAGATTAGTCAGGTGCCAACACATGCAGTTGATCGAGAGAAAATTTGATATGGTAAGTTTTGTGCTACCAAGACACCCTTCTGAAATTTGTTCCCAGGAATTGCGAAAAATATTCACCATCAATTATCGCCAAGAGAGATGGTCAAGGTCTCTTCCTCTCGCTTCCCATCAATGACATCTCCCTCGCACGGGGTCTCGACGATCGCTGCTTCTCTGGGCAAGGCTCTCAACCATGTACCGGAAGTCGATTGACTCACGCGAACGACTTCCTTTCATTCTAAACAATCTCTATCTTCAATCTTGTAAGACATTCAACTTGGCATTAGGCATGTCATTCTGCATGCACGTATTGCATATTATGTTATGCTGCCAATGTATTCCATGTAATCTTTCGTCATGCATATCACTGACACGCACCATAGATCCGTGACAATGATCATGACGGCCTCCAGCATGATTTAGCGGTCTTCATCTAATGTCAACTGAGCTGGGTCCGAGGACGGGTCGACGATACGGGCAGGTGATGTCGTATCTTGAAATCAGATTTTGTTCAGATTTAAATGGCCAGGCGCATACCGAGTTCGATGCACGTCCATCCGCGAACAGGAACCAATACACTCACATGAAATGACTTGAAAATACATACCCGTGCCAACTCCGTATGTAATGGTTCGTGTAAAATCCCTTCGATCGTACGAAGCCATCTTTGAAATATAACAGATATAGCACGACGCAATCAGGAGGAGCTATCTGCTTGAAGACCCAGCAAGAAAGAAAGAAAGAGATTCTGTGAACCCAGCCAAACCCAAACCCAAACCCAAACCCAATGCCAGAATCGACAGCCTACACCTCGATCTACAGAGGGAGGAGACAAGCTGACATGAAGATAGCTGGAGGTTACTCACCGACGTCCGTATCATGTGTATCAGCCACCCAAGACTAGTCTAGGGCTTTTGTAAAGTAGGTCGTACGCAACCACACTTGGGATGTGCCTCGACTTACTCCAGATGTACAAAAGGAAGACATACCTGCTTTAAAACCCCAATACAAAGAAGTCAAGCCCGATTCTGGTTCACCCAACAAACAAGCACAAGGGTGGGTCAGAGACGCATGAACCCGTATGTCGATAGATCCTTGCGTCTCTGACTCGATCAAAGTCACTTCTGTTTCTCTTCCTTTTCACACAAACATTAACCACCACCGTAGCCCCTTCCCAACACGCCTGATTCTCGTTGACCCAGTCATAGCCAATGCTTGTTTGTGCCAAAGACTAAGAAATACGCACATGAACTGCAATCAATGGTGATACGCTCCGTCTCCTCTCTTGTCTCAATCAAACTAACGAATAACCAGCTCCATCATGTTTCAATGATTTGGTCGCAGAAGCGTCGAAACAAGGAGACAATCGGAACCACGCCGGCACCATACTAAGCCTCTTTATCGTTCCTCGTCGTTTTGATAAAACATGAGCGTTTGCCAGGATTAGCTTAAGAAGTCACTTACGCGTGCACCAGATGATTCCGCATGACGAACAAAGCTAAAGATTCGAGCTGCAGGCGGGATTCAGGCGGGATTCATCGGTGTCGCAAATACTAGTACTCCGATATGTGGACAAACTACCGGGATCCACCATTTCGGCGGCGGTTCCAGTTGAGATGTCTTCAGTGTTACTGTCCTTCCACTAAAAAGCCGCCAAGGACTGATCAACTAGAGATATGTTGACAACGGCCTTATCATTGGCTTGCTACCTGTTCTCGGGCCCAACTTGATTGCGGCTGACGCTAGGGTGCTGGGGTTTAACTTGACTTCTAGGTGGACAATGAACCACTGCTCGGAGTGTAACCATGACATTACCCGGATCATCCTGCTATCTACCTGGTTGGTTTTGACAAGTTGACAACACTATCTTTCACCCTTTCTACGAATCAAGCATGTTCGGTTCGGTTAAAAATTGTAGCATGATGTTGCGTCATCTCTAAAAGTGTTTTCCGTTCACAAAAGAGTTCATGTGGCATGAGAATGACTGGTCTTCCTGGCACGCACTGTACATCCAAACAATGATCAGCAATGGTCGACCCTGTATTTCCGCTGGTCTTGCTGTCCTGTACTGTACTGTCATATAAACTATTTAGCGTTACATATACTATATTATTGATAAAATATAAAAAAAAATATAAACTAAACGGCCGTAACGGCAGCATCAATCTTCAAGGACCACCATTGGCAATGTTAATGAACGAGTTCAACGTGTTATGACATGTCAGCGAAGCAAATAGTGGATTCGATGCTCATTGTGTATTGGTGTGCAGTAGGAAGGGATACAGGAGCGAAGATATTGACGGACCACAACTAAAACTGGCAATTTTGTACTATTGCAACTCTCTAAAACGTGTAAGATAGTAAGTACATCGACTAAACTTGCAACAGAATCATTTGCTCTTTTTACTCAGGTTGAGTGGTTCCTTTATGGAGCCGCCGAGGTGTCGCTATGAAACGATAATCTTACACCAGATAAATAAAATATATGACCAAAAGCATACCATACATTTGTGAATGAACACAGACAAATGTCACCTTGCATTGCGACCAATTAAGCCCTGTGTCGCATTATAGTGTCGCCACGACCTATGAAAGTTAGATCTTGTACCACCAACAGAGTTATGAGAGAGAAATAATCCTAGGACGCTATACAACGGCATCTACCCTCGGTTTCTAGCATACAGAAGCCTACCTTCAAGGGCATCATTGTTGTTTCATAACTTATGGCAGAAAGATATACTTTTGATCGTCGCTGCGAGAGCTCAATGGCTCGATAAACAGAGGTTCTTCTGGGATCCCGATCAAGATAGGATTTGCGCGTTAGATGTATCAAAAGACAGATAAGCCATGACATACCCAAGTCCACGACGGTTGTCATTGACTCCTTATGCGTTTGATCCTCTCGCGACGGTTTCGGGCTGCTGCTACGGCTGGGTTTAATAGAACTCCAAGACTTTCTATTCTGCGAGAGAGTGGCGAATGAGACAAGCAAATAAACTCGACATGAGATAGGTACATAGTATTGAAATCACTTGGACAGACTAAGCTTCGCTCGCAGGTGTAACATTATGACGGATCGTCGCTTATTCTTCGTTTGTCTACGCTGACTATAACTCATATCTCCTGATGCTGGTTGCTGGTTCCATTGTTATTCCCAGATATAATTCCAAGGGTAAGCAACTGAATCATGCCAGTTCAACCTGAATAACTCACGTAAACCTAGGTGAAAAATAGATGTTTCCGGCCTGGACTAACCCAATCGTCTCTGTCATGTAATAAAGACTCTGTGACGTGATCTATAGACAGGTGATGAGCATTGAATGATGGGTTTTTGAAAGTACTTTGGCTCACATATTTGGTAACACTTTCTAGTTCCCCCCGTGACTGCATCGCTGAAGTCAAACTCTACTGCCATTCTGCTAGTACGATGTCCACGAGGGCTTCCCTCTGTTTTGTAATGTCCCATGCCCGATTCAATAGATGAGGGTAAGCTTATTGGCAGCATAAAATGTCGCAGATTCCATCGTCACTTGGAATTGCACATGCTAGTACTTGTGTCCTTGAAATAAAGGGTCGTGGATGATGCGTTACGATAACCGACCTCGTGAAGGGGACACTGCAAAACAGCTTTTTGCCCATCGATTCAGTCTCCAGCTAGTGAAAAGTAAAGATTGCTCACCATTCATCGATTGCCGTAGGAATGAAGGGTAAAAATGAGACAAAGTGAGGGGGTTGAGGTATACAAATGCTGTCCTGGTGGTCAAGTGATGGGGGCGCGTAAGGATGATCGTACAGGACGAGGCGAACGAGTTGCGAAAGCAGAAGAATACGTGTAGTCACGTGGTTCGCTCACGCCTGTACAGGTGAACTGCCCTACATAAACGCAAACTCTGTTCTTGAAGGGCTATAACGTCGAGAACTATTCGTATACCCCTTGCCTTGGGGGCACTAGGGAAACAGTAAACTCACCTTATTGTAACGACGGTTTCGAGCCTTCCAACCCCCTACGTGTCCCTCAGGGATCTTCGCAAGCCCTGGAGGGATATAACCTCGAGAATTATCAATGTGTATCAATGTGCTCCAGATTGGCATGGGGGACCAAGGTCAACAGCAAACTCCTCCCTTAACAACGAATTAGAACGTTCCAATCAACGGGGCCGGGTCTTTGATCCACGAAGGACACTTGTTTGCGAGCAGCGTTCTCTCTCTGATGTCAGTCTTCAAGCTTCCCCATCGTACACCGGGCCCAACAAAAAGACGGATGTGGCGGAAACAGTCCCATTCGTTCTGGTTGGTGACTTCTTGCTATATTAAATGGCAGATGGCCAATCTATGCACTAAATTAGGGGGGAGATAAATAGGTAAGTTAACACTATCAACAACCGTTTTCCAAAATTTATATGAATCCGTGAAACTAATTTTAGACCATCAATGGCAGGCAGCTGGGAGAGATGAGCTTATTAAGAGGACCCACTTCCCCTTTCTCAGCTCCCATTGACGGCCTTTCTTTGCATCAGCAAGCGAAAGACCGCCAAAGAGAGCCTATGCTCTCAGCGACTGTTACTTGATCGAAGAAAAATCCCACCTGCGAAGGTAGTACGGCTGCACATCTGGATCGACCTGAGCAAAACCAGGGCTACCTTCCGCAGGGTGACTATTGATCTAAACACTCTCCGTCGCCGTTACTGTAACTTGACAAAAAGGACGCCATGATTGATCTGGCAGGGACCTCTTGTATCAAACATGACGCTACCCAATATACTCGTCTAAAGTCGTATATGTGGACACACGCACCCTGACTTTCGCCATGGCTATCGCTAACACCATTCAATGATGTCTACTGTTATATGTGCCAACGCCAGAGTTCGCATAGACGAGGCAGGGGGTGATGCTCTGAGTAAATGTACGTATATTGAAGTTGACCTGTGCGTAGACTTTGATGCCGATCTGCATAACAGAGAAGAAGAAAACAACTGCCATGAAAAGAACTCACCAATGCGGCCATCTTGGGTAATAGTCACGTAAGGCTGGTGCAGGGTGAGCGTATAGAAGGTGGTCAGCTATTTGAGAAATAGCAGTTCTTATCTGATATTGTACCACAGAATGACTTGATTCGTTCAAGACGATGATTCTAGTTGACCCAGCAGTAAGCAAGTCAGGCTGGCTAGGCTTAATTGTCAACTCGTGAAAGAAACATAAATCCTTGCACGAATTGCAAATTAAGCCAAGTCAGGCTTGACTTAGCTTAGCTGTCGCGAAAGCAACAGAAAATACAGGATCAAAATTACTTACTAGCATCACCTTCATTGTGTCAATCACTCGTGATGGCCCAGAGTTCGCAATGTAAGTCGCTCATTTATACAAAGTCATATTGAGATATTCTTCAACTTAACAGCATAGTAGCACGGGGAGACTTACCTGTTAACTTGAAAAGACAGGCCAGACACAGATCAAGACTGAATCAGAATCGCCTGATCGTGCCTCCAGTCTCAGGCGTCTCTGACCCAGTCTCAATTCCCTCTCTCGTTCTTCTTGTACAAACTTAATCACCACGCCAATCCCGATTCAACATGAAGAAGAAAAGCCTGATATCGATCGATCTGTCCATAGCTAATGCAAGATTGGGTCAAATACATGGGAAAACACCCACATTGAACCAATTTCAAACGATGGTACGCTGTTTGAACTCCTTCTGACGAACGCTCAACCACCCATAGACCCATCTCCCACCGATGTTGAGATCACGAAATCCTGGCGTTACACTGGGTTAGAGACACTGGAAGAAATACACATAGGGAGCCATATCTCAACGATCGCACGTTCTCCCGGTCTTTTCTCCTCTAGCGCATGCCCAACTGCCCATAAGTCCATGTTGCATCGATGTTGAGACCGCCAGGTGTCGGAAATGCAGGACGACCAAGACGACGCGAGGAGAGACCAGGTTTGTATCTTTGCTCGCGTCGTTCTGGTACAGAGATACGTGTTTCACTTTTATCAGTGTGGCAGAGGAGCCAAGAAGTGTCCGTTATGGATGGTTCCGCGTGGTGCAAAACTCGAGATTTTGTGCCGCAAGCTGAGATCCAATGGCGCGTCGAATGTACTCCGATACGTGGATAATCGACCTCGATCCGCCACGGTTGTGACAAGCTCCCTTCTCTCGAGTAGAATGACAACAGTCAATCTCTGTGCAGGCCAAAATGTTCACCATATTGCCAACAGCGTACTTTTGGCTGGCGTACCACTAAATGGTTGCGGCTAGTCCTGGTAACACATCTCTGTTATCTGTCCTACTGGCTTCTGGTCCACGACAGTCCGTAATGCGCTTCGCACCTGTGGGACATATCATACTGCTATAAACTATCTTTTACAAGACATTTCCAAGTCTGGCGGATTGATTATATCGACGACACCTTATTTTACAAGCATGTCACTTCCAACTAGTACACCAATTCAATTATTTGTCAACTCCAGTTCTACAAGGTGGATATAGAACACCGTTCATACTTCGAGCACAGACGGTGAAAACATTTTTCTTTTATCCGTCGCACTATCTCTGTTCCACAGCGAACTGTATTGCAATGTAGACATACTTTTATCCAACTATTCTCCCACAAGACCATCCCAAGTCTTTCCAAGACTCAATCTCACTTATTATTTTAAGCTTACGCTGTTGTGTCGTCCCTAGAAATGCCTTCTGTTTACGATGATGCCCATTTACCATGAGGATAGCTCATCTTGCCTTCGTCCAATTTACACTTATATACGACACCACGTATGTTGAATATTTTATATTATATCATTATATCATTGACACTAATGAAACTATCCCAGCCACCAAGACGCCGTTATATTCGTGATCAAAAGTTGGGTACTCTCGACGGAGCAAACGTTGGTGCAATGCTGCTCGTGTACCAACGCCGAGTACGAAAGATCCCAACCATCAAAGTTACAACTGGAATCACAGCTCCTTTGCAATATGTTAGTGCCACAAGCATGCGACGCGTGCACTCAGTAAGTGATATCTCCAAAAGGTGCAGATAGCAGAAACGCTGACTAGAACCTGCGACAGAACTGTTTCTGGTGTTTTTGATTATCCAAATGACTAGCACTTGATCTTGGTTCCCCCTGCTGTGCTTCATGAGTCACGAGTCTAAGAACGACGCTAGGTGTGCTGACGAGATAAATGTCCCTGTAGCAACAAATGCTGGCACCAGAGAACCAAATGCGCGACCATCATCCCTTATGGTTGCCTCTGAGAACTCAATGTGACGAAACGACCTGCCAACATTGGTAGGGTCCCTACATCCCATAAGTATTCAACTCAACATACAGGGCAATATACGAGCTGGTTCACAGGCGGTGAGATCTACTCTTGATTCCCGAACTGGGACGCACGCAAAAGCCCTTATTTTCGACGATGTTCACCATCATTTTTAGAGTCATATTCGCTTTCTCAACCGTCGCTGCGAGGACTGGGGACCAACTCTTGGAGCCCTAATCAAAGATGGTCTGCGAGTACAATTACTATAAGCAACCGATGTCCAGAAGCTATTCATCGCACAATGTGACGACACTATTTTCTGCACGAACGTGGCGTATGTTACACAACCAATGACAACGACCTGGCTCACCAAATCCACAGACCCTCTGCCATCGATAAGACACACACGTCAAACCCTCTCATTCGCTCATTCTCGCTCGTTCCCACGATCGATGATTCCAATTTACACGTGTTCTGAAAGTATAACTAAATTACGATCAATCCTTGTCCGAGGAAGAAATTATCAGGTGGCACTCACTTATCTGGTAAGGCTGACTCGGCATTTGCATCCTGCACTTCGGCTGTTCTGGAATCCAGGAGCTGGAACCATGCAGATATCGATATCGGTTCGAGGGTCGTTCCGGGAAATTCCAGGAAGAAATTGGGCTTTTGGTCCCGTCAAGCATGCATGCATGGTGGTTCTGCACGACCATGAGGTGAACAGGACTCCCCTCTGAGTCTGTCACCTTACTTCTCTTCCATTTATCAAATATCGCAGAAGGTGTTCGAAGGAACAAAGAATGTCACGGTCGAACTCGCCGAGGAAACCGACTAATTAGAAACATGTGAAAATTAGTGGGATGGGCCGGATAACTCCTGGTGGGCACCGTTGGTTTTTTTGACGTGATGTTGCGTGTGAAGCACTCAGTGGACAAATAATGATCAGGAGGGCCACGATGTATACATTCTAGCTTCACATAGCTGGGAGGACTGTCGGGGCTCAAATCCACTGCTGACCAATAGCTCCACAAAATGGCAAATTGTCTCGGTGCACGCCTGTACAAACGGATTATTCATGAAATTGAACTGGACCGTCGCCGCGCGAAAACAATCAGTCTAACGTTATACATCCTAAACCTAAACCTCCGAGACCAGTTGAATCGGACGTGCGACCCTTCTCATTGCGGGCTAATCGATGAACCATTCTTTACAGCAACTTTCCGTCGCCATCCATCAGACCATCAGAACGACTACACGGCAATCTCGAAACCGAAGCCAACTGAGAAGTTGCTCACGATAGCAAAAGATCCCGACCAATATTTTGCCCCACGCTGAGCTTATCTTCAGATCTGTGATTTGAGCGCTGATCCCACTCTCTAGTTGTTCGCCTCCGCCTCGCACAACCTTGATCAAGGGGGTGGGGTCAAACGTCAAATGTAAAAGGGAACACGCCCTGTTCCCGATCAAGTGATAGCAAGGGGCGCCAAACGCTGTATGCGATGGTTTTTTCTTACCGTAATGGTATACCGTAATAAGTCTCCATGACACCTTTGACTTTCCCCCCCTCTCCTATCTGAACTTCGAAGATGATCATGAATGATTTTGAGTTCAGCTGATTTCACTTTTCAACCCGATACGATACCCCTGCGCTCTATCATGGCACCTCATCTAGTTTGGACCCGATCTAACGCGGTATAACAGCAGTGCCAAAGATGCCTCGCCACTCGCGACTTGTGTCTCACCTCCCCCACACGGTTATTATATCAAATCCGACTCGCACGCATCGCGCGCAATTAATCACCCGCGTTACATAAAGTGTCCTAGTATTCAATTGTCAAGTTCACACGCGCAGGTTCGCCAAAAAGAAGTTGTGATTATGCATGATTTTCGACTCAGCGGCCCTTGCGGACACCTCGGGGCGTAGCAGCGCATCACACAGTCCCTGATCGCCTCTTTCCTCCCAATCCTTCGTCTCTTCGGGTCTGCCCTGTCAATCTATCTCTGGGGTGTAAATATTCTTCCTTTCAATTCTCACTTTATCCTGCAAATCTCCACGAATTATCCCCTGCTAACGATATCCGTAATTGGATCTCATAAACTATATTACTTATAACCTTATATTTGCGGTACTCGCACGGCGATCAGCAGCTGTGATTTAATGCTTTGGCGCAATGCCTCCCGGCTCAGGTCCGCTCCCCTTACCTGCTGGTTCTATCTACTATTACGTTCTGTTTGTCAGTATGCCTCATTCTTTTTGCTGTCGCTCTCATGGACCTTGGTCACCCTATTACTCGGCAGCATCTATGTTATTCCTTTTGTCTATTTCCCTTTGTATCACTCTAGCATTTAACGTTGTTGATTCATTTGGGAGTCCCCGAGGATTACCAATAAGGTACACACACTCCTCTACGTGATGCGTTAAGGCCAGGACAAAATGTCTAAAAATTATTATTATTATTATGATTTGTCCGTCCGTGAGTGGCCCCGCGTGCCTGCTGTGCCTATCCTCTCGTGTGTTAGTCGTCCAGGTTATCCGCTTACCGCAGGGGGGAGGTCTATATGTATATATTCTGCCTGTATGCGGTCCCTTCAACCTTCGTTCCTCACTCAGGCTCAGGTACAAAATCAGATATCAGACCTTATTTTTCAGGTTTTTTTTTCTTTTCTTTTACTCGTCACATTCCCCCCCCCC
>QFEC01008605.1:11230-24187 GCA_003316585.1 Gomphus bonarii
AAAAAAAAAAATCTCGTTCAATGTTCAATATATCCCAAAACATTCTAGTAACTTTTTTTTTTTTCAATTCCGTTCTATCTATATACAAAAAACGCCAATACCAAATGCCAAACAAAAACAAAAACGACAAAAAAAAAGTTTGAGTTGCCAATCTCGGTTCTCCATCCCATCCCATCCCATGGATCTAAAATCATCCATCCATCCGACTTTCCATCCAATCCCACATTCATTCTACAACGGTTTGCACTCAAAAAAAAACAAAAAAATCACCCTCGACAACAACACCAGCAGTCATCAAACAGCAGCAGCAGCAACAAAAAATAGCAAACACATCCATGTCAACCGTCAAAGCAACATGACAACCACAACCACAACAACCCACGCATAACAACACGAAACAGGAATACCCCCCCTTTCTCTTTGAAAAATGTAAAAAAATCTGTTTGGAAAGATGAAGATGGAGAGATGGGAACAGATGGGAGCAGCCGAGGTGGCGGTGAGGCATTGGTAGAGCGTAGATCAAGCGGAAACAAGAGCAGAAATTGTGGCGAAATCTGAAAAAGTGAAGAAAAAAAAAAGCAAGCGGAAAGGTGTAAAAACCTGTAAAAGAAAGCAAAAAGCAAACTCATAGGGAAAAAAAAATCGTGTAAAAAAAGGAGAGAAAAGTCGGGAATTGCGCGTATCCATGGTTCCTACGATCGTCCGTTTTTGAAAGGTGAAGCGCAGCGCGTTGGGAAGTGAGCTAGGGAGTATGGATGAATGGGTGCCGGCCTGAGCCATCCAGTACTCTAGCGAATGAAATTGGGAAAGAAAGGTGGCAAGGCAAAAGGCAAAAGGCAAAGGTAGAAGTTTGTAAGCAAAAAAAAAAAGGTATGGGTGAATAAACGAGAACTTGAGGCCAATGGTACATGGAAAAGAGGCTTGTGTGGCGGTGACGTAGGACGATAAACGTTGGAACTAGACAAGTGGCAGATGCAACGAGTATACGGGATAGACGACCGCGCAGGAGAAGGGGAGTGTAACACCAATGGGTTTCAGAATTGGCGAAACAAGTGAAACGGGTTGTAAACCATCCGAGGTCACGGTTGAACGTGGCGACGGCTGAACGAAGTTGAGCGAGGTGGGACAGCCTACGGGGCTGAAACATAAGGGCTGGAATGAAAAAGTGGTGGGGAGGGGTGTGCGGACAATGTAGGGGGATGTGTAGGAGACAAGCTTGGAAGACACGGGACACGAGAGGCGTGTAAGCTCTGATAGCGACGAGGACGAGGTACTGGAGGCGTGTGGTATAGGATTCTTAGATCTGTGGTTCTGATTTCCAAGAGTCATGGGAGGGCTAGGCGGGTGTAAATGGGTGATGAGTTGATGTGAGGTGAGTCTAGGGATGGAAGGAATCGAGGTGCGGTGTAGTAGGACAGCTACGTCGGCTTGTAGTATATCGTCGTAATATACTGCAGAAAAAAGCATCAGCATCAGCATCAGAGCCATCACCTCAACCCCCACATCTCTCTTTTTATAAAGTAATGATAAAAAAGTCCCCACCCACCTTCTTATTGTACCTCGTCGTATCACTGACAGCCAACACCCCATTCTTGATCGCACTCGTCCCTAGATGGTGCAGCACAACATGGCTGGGCACAGGCAGTACACTGGAGTCGTCCGCCTGCGCATGCTGAGCCCAGTGCTCTATCAGCGCTGCGCTCGCCCTTTCCATCGCGGTTTGCTCCTCTTTATCCCTCTCTATACCATCAGGCCTGGGGGGCTCGGGACCGAGACCCGGCACGAGCGTCGACGCGCCCGCACGTCGCGCCTCGGGACCCGGGAGCAGGATACTCGTCATGTTCAACGCTGCAGTCCGCGACCGGCTCTTGTGTTTCCCGCTCTTGCTCCTTCCAGAATGCGAGCCACTCCCGCTACTGCCGCTGCCACTTGCTGCGCTCGGTTGTTGGCTGCTCTTGGTGTTCAGAATGACTTTGTCGAGGTGTCTAGGGAGGCGGGGTGGGGGCGGAAGGTTAGGTGCGCCGTTGTGCCCTCCCCCAGCCCATCTGCCGGCCCATCCCATCGCCTTGTACCTCTCGCTCTTCCCGTGTCTCTTCTCTCGCTCACCGTGTCTTCCTTCGCGTTCCCGCTCCCCGCCACGCTCGCGCCGCTTCTGCTTCTGCGCATTATACGCTTCTTCCTGTTGCGCTGCGGCGATGAGCCCTTCCGGCACGACGTTCGTCCACTTCTCAAGCACCCCGTCGCGGCCGCGCTCCCATCCTTCGAGCTCAGTCTCAGATTCATCATGCAAGTCGCCCCAAAAGACGCTCTCGGAGGGCGGGAGGATAGGCGGGTGGTAGCGGGAGGTGGTGGGACTGCGGGTGTGGGGGCGAGGCTTGGGCTTGGGGTGCGCTTGCGGCTGCGGCTGCGGCTGCGGCTTGGGTTGTCGCTGTGGTGGTTGGGTGGATGAGAGGGGCTGGACCATGTTGGCCTGGACCTTGGACGGGTAAGTGCGACGACGGTTGGCCTTCATGACACGTGCGTCGATGATCTGCAACTCTTCCGCGCCGGAGGGTGGGCTGGAGAGGTCAATTGCACTGGGGTCTTCTACGTCGATGTAGTTGACGAGATTGCCGGTCTGGTCGTCGACGGCGGTGGGCATGTCTTCGGAGCAGCGCCAGATGTCGTCAACGATAAACTTGAGGCGGTAGGTGCCCGGGTGCAGGTTGAGCACGATCATGTGCACACAGGTGATGGGGCTGCGAAAGCGTTAGCGAGAACACTAGAAAGAAGGCGTACCACTCACTCGAACCGCATGCGGTCGCGGGCCCGCCATTCGAGTTCGGCGAATGTGCCGGCGATGAAAACGTTCTTGCCGCCGTCGCGCCATATGATGTGGGTCGGGATGGAGCCGTCGTCGACGACGACCTCGCGGACGGGCTGCTTGCCCTTTTTCTTGGGCTTCTGGACGCGTGGGGCGGGCTGACCAATGCGGAGGGGGATGGTGGAGCGGACGAGCTCCTCCTTGAACGGGGGAGAGGGCGGAGGGGGCGGGAACTCGACCAACATGCCGTCGACGACGCCCATGAGGCCGCCGCGCCTGACCCGGCCGAAGCTGCGCGTCGAGTTGTACGGGAGGGGTTGCTGCTGGAGCTGGAGTTGCGCAGGGCGCAGGGTGTTGTGTATGGGGTTGTTCGACAGCAGGTCGGGCACGTCGTCCGTGCTGTCCATGTTCAGCGGTGGCGTCGCGCGGGGCGGCGGGGGGAAACCCCCGCCCCTGTTCGGGACGGGGATCGGGATGGGCGCAGAGGGCGCGGTGGGCCCCTGCGGGGCAGCGAGCAACTGTGGGTGATCCACGATGGACCGCTTCTTGCCTTTGAGGCTACGGCCAAGGCGCGACGTGGTGCGAGGTAGCGGGGGCGGAGCGGTGCTCACGGGGGTGCTGGTCGTACTGGTTGAGGTCGCGGGCTGCGCCTTTGGGGGCGGCTCACGCTTGGACTGGTGCGAGGAGGCGTTGCCCATATTCCAGATGGACGATGCGAACAGCTTGCTTTATGCCACAGGGACCGTTGTTTGGCTCTGTGTGGGCACCCAGGCTGATCCGACACGTCTCCATTCGACGTGCCCCAATAGGCCGGGATCTCACAGATCGACATCAATCTCGGGCCGGCTTCCAGTGGCGAGCGATAGCTTGCATATTGGGCGCGTTCGAATGAGAAGATGCGACGCGAGACGCAGACATGAATAACACGCATCGCACGACATCACACGCGGCGGGTTTCACTTGGGGGTGAAAGGGGACACAGGGATGGTCAGGGGAAATGTGAGGAAGCATCCCAAAAGGGCGAAATATGGCCAGTTACCCGATGGTCCGGGAGCCTCGGAAGTGCAGAAGTGTGTACAGGTGCGTACTAAATAGCATCAACAGAAGTGCACCCAATTAACAACGGAGCCCAGAAGTCGCACTCGACCCTGGATCCAGATAACACGATATCATGCCACGATGGCACCATGGCACCGTAGCAACGGCGCAATTGCATCAGAACCACGGCTCAGAAAACACGTCAATCCAACATCAGAATGGACGTCAGGTCTAATACCATCTCACGAAGCACACCCTTGCAGTCGTACCAAATTCTTGGAAAAGCCTCGGGTCCCCCACGCATCAACCCGCAATGGAGTAAAGCCCCAAGTCCCCCAGACATCCTCTTTCACAGGCCATCCTCTAACGCCCGAAATCCCGATGATCCCGGCCGCGTGGATCTTTGCGAGTCTGTGGGCTCCACACTCGTTCGCCAGCTCCAATGCTTGGGTTGGAGGCCTCGCAGCCCACTCTTGCACCAAGACGTGAGATGCAAGAACGTATACTTCTGGCCCCATCACTCGCTTCACAACTAGATACGCAAGTCACCGTACCAAATCGCCGGAATCCGCTACAAATCCACAGGCGCCCATTGGACAGGGATCGTAGCATTA
Organism: Gomphus bonarii; assembly: GCA_003316585.1. NCBI lineage: Eukaryota > Fungi > Basidiomycota > Agaricomycetes > Gomphales > Gomphaceae > Gomphus > Gomphus bonarii. Next base: position 15,686 of record QFEC01008605.1, read on the forward strand.
ATAGGATTGTCCATAGCTGGTCACGGATGATAGGCTGGCAGGAGACGCTCGTACTTTAGTGTTGATACCGGCAATCTATATACACTTACGAATTGATGTCGACTGCTCTAAGTCCTCGTTTCAGATACAACACATAGATCCCACCCCAAGCAGATTGTTGTTCTGTCGGTGATTCAATCAGTAATGCAAAAACACTGCGAACTCACATACCTCCAGAAAGGAAGACAAGGGCGCTGTGTCAGAATCATCGACTCGCAGCGTGGCAACTGCGATGTGGATGATAGCCAAAATACCCAATCGCACTCCACAATGGCGAAAAAAAAAAACTCGGTGTAAGTGGCGGCCCGGGAGAAACTCTAACCTTGATTGTTATTATAAATATTGCAGATTAGATGCGAAACGAGGCAGGCAGTACGTACGTACCTGTATCCTTGAAGATGATTGTAAATATTCTCTATCTTCCCCCCTTTTTTTGCTATGTCCAAGTCGCCGAGCCGCATTGCGCAGACGCCCATCGGCATCGCAGCGTAGTCCATAGGCGCAAGATGGAATTCATCACAGGAGGGTCGTCTAGTCGATGTCCACAATCGTGAGACTGGGTGTTCAAAAGTGCCCACCGACGGAGAGCAACACATTCTCGTGACTAAGCCCAAGGGGCATAGCACCCCTTTTGCTTGGCCCCACTTTTACAGGTAAATTGTCGTGCGATGCCCGTTTCATCATGTCCAAGTGCCAAAACAACTCCCATTGCGTGACGCATGAACCACCCAACATCCCCACAAAAAAAAAAGTCGCACATAGCGAACCTGATGCAAACGCAACACCTAAGGTTACCAAGTATACCAAGGCTGTGTGCCATCATCATTTTTCCACTATAGACTGTAAGTTGCCGGGAGGCTGCATTGCAAGGGCGCCACCGTCTCGGTGGTGAAACGCGATCTCCTGCATAAGTACGATCGTCTATTAGTGGTGGAAATGGAAGCGAAAGATGGGCTAGGTTTTACACTGACGGAGACGTTGGTCAGTGTATAATGGAACAATCCATATCCGATTCTAACCGAGAATTCTCAATGCACATGGACGCATGCACGGGGTGATAGAGAAGCGAAATGCCGAGCTCTCTTGTCACCGACGAACGCTTGACGCTGAACGGTGTGAAAACGTGCAGATTCAGCGCTTGCTTCCGCTTGGACACCAGAAATCATCGCCGTTCTGTGAGTGGATCTATTACCAACCGATAAGACTCCAACACACGGAAAAAATCGCATACCGCAAAGGAGAGTGGAAAAAACCAGAGGGTAGTGGGCCAGAACTGCAACTTTCAGGAACACGGAATCTTGCAAGTATGGAAGCCGTTGTTCGGTCACTAATGATGATGTAGCGATGGTATCAGAATAACATCATCTTTGCAAAGTTGTATTATCAACAGACAGATCTGCCAAGACACAAAGGAATCGCACTCCACAATGGAGGGAAAAATCCGGGGGTTATGACGGTTGCGGAGAAACTCTAACCTTAATTTGTTTTATCGTTATTGTAGATTAGATGCGAAGGTTAGGTAGGCAATACGTACCTGTTTCCTGGGATATAGAAGCCGCGAGATTTATACATTGTTATTTTTGTGTTTACTGTAGGTGGCCGGTGTCAGCCGCACACATCGCACAGACGCCCGAGGTGACAGTGTATAGCTTGTAGAATCGTCCGCGGATAAAAGATTGGAGCGTTGTTCAGTTGATAATCTTAGCCGTGAGATCGAAAACACAAGTTCCTCTTATAAGAGTCAAAGTGAACGTCCAAGGCGGTGTGGTGCCCACCCCTTTCCTTGGCCCACTTTACACTAATTGTCTTGTGATGCCATTGTCTCATGTCAAAGTACCAGCAAGTCTCGCTACTATGTGGGGATGAGTATTCCTGAGTACCCACCACCAAAAGTCACACATACCAATACACACACACCTCGGTTACCGGTATTACAATTTTGTCTCATCAGTAGCCTAAAACGACATCCAAGTCGCCGGCAGGGTATGTATTATACAGGCGTCCAGGGGATCATGCAGCGCAGTCACCGTCCCGAGGTCGAGAAAGGCATTCGATCCTGGACCACGTTGCTCAGTTTGACGTTGGTTTGATATCGGGAATCTAAACGTACTTACAGGGTGATGATGAAGCAAGGCCCAGCGCTCTGATACTGATAGGCCTCACCTGCACATTAACGCTGGCAAATGTATTTCATTCCAGCGCTTACTCTGCGAGCGATGGGATGCACAGGGATCGAATACAACAAGAAGAGGAAAAAACTGGGGTGGTCACGGTTCCGGAGAACTCTAACAACAATGGAGGAATCCTAGCATTGTCCGTCCGTGTGGAAAATGTATGTATTCCTGAACAGGAGTATCAGATTAGCGATCATGTCGCAGCAACATCGGGAATCTACACACATTTACAGGGTGATGAGGCACGGCCCAGCGCTCCACGAGCATCGTGCCTCTTGGGGATTTCCCAAACGTTCAACATATATTTCGTTGCAACGCTTGCTCGCTTCCATACCATGTCAAACACCAGAATTTGACAATATTGCACGACTGTTCCGCGAATGAGGCTGCTGGCAATTGTCAAATGTGCCAAGATACGGAATGACCGTATTCCATAAAGAATGAGGGGTGATAACGGCTCCAGAGTACCCCGGTTTCAGCGGAGAGATGGTAGCAGCATCCTCCTTTTAGTGGATCGATGGTCAGATAAAGGTGGCAGCGTTGATATCGGTAATCTAAATCAACTTACGGGGTGATAGTGAAGCAAGATCTAGGGCTCTTGTGCCTCTTGGGGATTTCCCAGCGATTAACGCTCAATGCAGATTTTCGTTCCAGCGCTTGCCACTGGCCATGCCCCAATATTGACAACATCGTCAATATTGTAAAGTGCGTTGACAGCCGAAAAGCCAACATACGGAGATATCGCACACCACGAATGAAGGAGAAAATCCTGGGGTGGTAACCGTTTCGAAGAACTCTAACTTTATTCGATGCGAGGGGTACCTATATCCTGTAATATGGAAGCCGCGGATTTTTTTTGAGGGTAGGGTGCATTATTAGTAGAGGGGTTCCCGGGTGGTATCACAAAGGGTTCAAATCTTGTTGTGCAGTGTGGGAACGCTTTAGCAATACAGTAGTACGAGATTCGAGCTGCGCGATGGATTTGCATGCACACGTTTCCTAACCGGAAAGTAAGTAACGGTTGAAGACATTCATATACACGTACATTGCTCCTAGAAAACTCTTCCAACCTCCGCATCCCGACCATGACCTTGCTGATATTGGGTGGCTGTCCTCCCGCAGTAATCTCAGAATAGGTCCTGCGCCCCTATAGAAGACACATTGTGCAAGTCACAGTGGGGCAGGGAAATAATTTGGGGATGTACGCGAACAGGAACCGCAGCCTGAGGGAGGGGACTCCCAGAAGTAGAAGCCTTCAAACGAAGCGATGACAACGATGCGAGCTCGGCTGGCGCCAAGATATCGTCGCGCGTAAAACCACGCTCATCAAGCCTATCGAAGTCCTCCCCAGAGCCCACAAACCTGACTGACAGTGTGGAACATTGACTGCGCTGCTTCCAGACAGCTGAATTAAACGACCGCCGTTCAGCATGAAATTTACCCGTCGAACGGAAACACTCACTTGAGACTGGAATACCTCAGACTGGGGTTGAGCCATAACATGTCGTGCGAGTTAGACTCGACTCGCTACAGCTTTCGATTGTTTCGAAATCCAAGTTTTGATCCAAGGTCATCTGAGCTTGCGCTTTGAATCGGCTTTTCAAAACTTCCAAAGACCGCTCAATCACCGCTTAAATCAACGTCTTTTCTTCTACTGCATCTTATAATTCCCGGCGATGGTGTAGCATGGGAGTTCAAATGCTACAAAGGACTACATTGCATCCGTGCAAAGAAACCCTCGATGAATCACGGACTTCACAGGGCGCGGAGAAAACCATCATTTGTTTGTTCCTATCACTGGACACATCCCGAGGTTGCATTGATGGATATATCTTTGCCGTGATTTTGGTGTTCTTATTGCCTACCGGCCTTAAAAACTCCTCCCAAGACACTGGCTTACCGCGGGGGTATGTGAATCTATTCCGCACTCCCTTGCCCTTGCAATATCTGAGTGTCAGCCAGTGTTCCATTTTTAGAGAGACCGATGTCATAAAACTGAATAAAACAATCAATCGCTCTACCGATAAAATGCTATCTTCTATCGGTGGCCACCGCATTTCCATTGGAAGCTCGTGATCATCCTACCAACTGCCAACGCCAGTGCCACGACTATACAATCGACCAATATCAAATAGTTTATCTGACACTTCTCTTCATTACAGGATCGCTTGTCACAGCAGCACTCAGGGTCGACTTCTTTCGAGCATGCAGGTGATAGAATGGTGCTTGGCATATGTAATTTCGCGGTTCTTATGTAGAGTCGGTGATTGGAGATCGCGAGTCATATCGGCCTTAGTGGCTGCGAAGAAACCCCCACGTGTTGTCATACTACTGTTAGGCGATTCATTATCTTATACCCCGCTCATGTTCATTTTAATCAGATCACTGTTCTCTCGCTGTCTTCTGCTGACATCTAGCTGACTATAGCGCTCCTTGGCCATGCCCTGGAGTTTCGCAGTTTGCCAGGAATTGACAAAACACAAAACATCCAGAGAATAACAACGCCAGACGCACGTGGGATTTAGTTGAAACCGGAACCCCATAACGGAAAGATGAAATTGTATATTTATCAGTGCCATTTCCAATACCACTCTGCCTGAAAGTTCGTAAAGATATATTCGGATATTGCCTCTATTCGCTATCAATGATAATAGGCTTCCCATTGCAAGAGCGTAGAGCTGTCTTTGCATTGGAAAATCTCTATCTGATGTCGCGAGACAAATAGTGTACAGATTATGCAGGCGAACCAGGATCAGGAGATGGAGGTGATAGGGGCAATACAAACTCAGCGCTGAGTAACATGACGCTCTCCTCTAATAGCTCACAAGATATCGACGTCGCAAGCGCGAACCACCCATCTGCTACGTCGACCAGAGGAAAACGAGTTCGATTACAATGTGCTGGCCCACCCCTCAAGGTCAATATTAGCTGATCGCGACCGGTCTATCCATTCATGTTTCTGAAAGCAGAATGGCCCATCGTCAGTATGGACACCTGTAGAACGGTTCATCAACTTACCAACAGGTCCTTCGGTGCTGGCCTTGCATCTGGATCTTTCAGCAAGCAACTGTTGACAAAGGCCGTGGCTTCCGACGGGAACTTCTCTTCCGGGGCTAATTTCGGTGCGTCTTCGTTCACAATATGTTGCAAAAGCTCCAATATACTCATAGTCATGCCGCCGCCCTGAAGGCTAACCCCTTTGCTCTTACGCTTGTCCTTCTTCGACGTGGCCTTACCTCGAGAAGGTAAAGGCGCAGGAGACGCATTCGTAGATGAAAGCGCTATAGATCCAGGCCGTGCAGGTGAGAGCGTGTTTTCGAAATCAGATATGTCCGAGTCATCCGAAGATGAATCAGCGAACGGGAATCGACCCAGAGCAAGCTCGATAAGTGAAATCCCGAGCGACCATACGTCAGATTTGACGGTGTACTGCGCTCCCTGGATGCGCTCTGGCTGCAGTACCCGGAGGAAGATGTTACGTTGATGGTCGTAATGAGAGCTTGGATACTCACGCTCATGTATGTGGAGGTCCCGACAAAGGTATCGGCTATAGAATTTATCAGTTCACCAGACACTCCAAAGTCACATATTTTGATCTGTCCCTGAGAGTTGAAGAGGATATTGGAAGGCTTGATATCTAACGGGTACAAGCCCAAAAAGTCAGACAAACTATATCCAAAACACGGGGAGACGGACCGCGATGGATAATACGGTGAGCATCGTAGAGGTATGTAAGGCCTTCTAATACTGCTAAAGCAATCTTGCCTACGATGTCGATATCGATGGCTCCATGCTTCTTGTAGATCCCGTCTAGGGACCCCCTGTCCATATATTCCATGCAAATGCAAATGTTGGGATCCGAGACAAACGCGCCATAGAAGGAAATAATATGATCAGAGTGGCAATCATGCATGATCTGTAGCTCGCGCAAGATCTGTTTTCGGACGGAAGGTTTCGCGTCTATGAGAACAATCTAAGAAAAAAGTGAATAGAGCTATCGGCGATAGAGATACAGAAATTACCTTCTTTGCCATCAGCGTCCCAGTTGGAACATGCTCAACCTTCTTCACGCTACCCCCGTTCCCTTGGCCCAGCTCTGCAAGTTCTTTCAGGTCCTCGTTCTTCAGATCCAGCTTCTTCTCAGAGTTCATGTCAAGAGTCGCGATCTGCTCGGTCAGACGTGAATGGTAGTTAGATTTTGGTTGGGCACCAGTGGGTGGCGCAGAGTTTGGCGACGCGCTAACTGTAAGCAAGTTGGGTGACGATCCATCGACGCCAGAAACAGATGTGAGTTCTTTCGTCTTTGATTTGGACAGATCCATGGCCGGTGGCTTCCGTTTCATGGCCGTGCCACCCGCAGAAGGAGCAAGACGGGTTGGAATTGGGGGAGGTTGCGCAGAGGGCGGGGAGGGCACCCGAGTCACGTCGAGTGCCAGAGCTTTAAAGTTACGCTTTTTGCGAATAATTGGGGATGCCATAAGGGGAAAAGAGAGCAATTAGGTCGTAGGAGATGTTGAGAAGATGTATTAGAACATCAACGGCAAAGCGTCGACGGTGTTGGGTTTTGATGACGCCGCGGCGGTGTTTTTCTTTCGTTTCCCGCGTGGCAAGCCCGGTGCTTTTTCTAGGTTTTCTTCACCCTGACTCGTGGTCTTTTCATCAAAACCCTTATTTACATCGATCCGCCTCAGCTGACAAGTAAGAGAGGGTTTGTTGTTAAACAAGGGGACGACCAGTAAGTCAAGCATAAATCTTCCGACATCAACTAATATTTTCTCTTCTGAATATCGTTAGGCGTGTGATACTGGAAATATGGAAATATGCAGATCGATAAAATCACATGTAATCTTCGCAGCCTCTGATCCGTAATGTAGCTCCCAAGCCAATGTTTTCTGAAGTGCCCAAGCCACCCAGAGTGTATGGAATTTAAGGAAAGTCGTGAGCTCAAGCTTTCGCTGACTACCTTATCTAGTATAACCACGGCTATGTATTATCCATTCGTCTCGGACACTATCTTACTATCACAGTAGCCAACCTCAATACTTGCTCAAAGAGATCTGAAGAAAACAAAACCATTCTCCGTTGTCAATGAGCCATGCCTGTCAGTTCTTAATTTGTGCTGATAAACAACTTGGAGCAAAATTCTCTTAGTCTTCAAATTCCTTCCGAGAAGTTATTTGGGAACTTGGGGTTGATGTTCGGCTCTGGATGCAACATTTCGTCTCTATTATAATTGGAAGGCCTGGCTGTCTATCGATCAGTGCCTCCTATAGTCCCCTACCTTCTTCGCTACTACTGTTCGTGTGGAGATGGTTGTAAGTAATATTAATCGACCCAATGTCACGTTTTTTTTGACATGTTGAAACACGACAGTGGTCTTAATGTGGAATTGTATTCTGCATGCAAGATCATTTAACAGTCAACCGAAGAACTCGGTGGCACGTACCAGCATACTGCGGATCACAACCATCGATTGATCTCGATTCCATCAATGTGTGTCTACTGGTGCCGTTTCTGTGCATATTGGCCATCATCTGTAATTTCATTTCTTCTCCATTTCACAGATGACACTCAAGCTACCGAACTGTTTCTGCGCATGGTCAAGAACGTGGAAGCAGACGATGACTTCCCTGAATTTAACTTGCGGTAACAGTTCGGAAGGTTGAAAACGAGCTCTCCGGTAGAGCTGACACTCCTGACGTATCTCTGTATCTCTCTTTGCTCATTGGGAGGCTCACTTCGTCGTCACCCAAGTCAATCAAGGGTCGCTGAATTTTAAGCGCATGGTTTAGATGTAAGTGTGGTTGAACTTGTGCAGACTGGCTGGTTGCTGCTACTGGAAAGGTAAGAGAACAGGATATAACTTTATATACTGCCCGGGATCCAACATCGCCGCTCTCAGGAGATTGCTCGCTGTCCTTGTACACTATGTTCTTATCAGCGGGCAGAAATAATTGTTAATTCGAAATTTGAAGTTTCAGCACGGGTAAAATGGGATAAAACTAATCAGCTAGCTGTCATTATTCTGAGTCGACCGATTAGCTAATTAATGATCCTGCTACCGGACTCACTTGGGCCAAATCGTCAAGTTGTCACTCCGAAGGAGCTCCAGAGGCCCAATGCACGTACAACTCTTATCATCGGCAAAGCCCCAGCTCAGGTCCTGGGCCTGGATGTTGAGCTGATGGTGGCCGGTCATATCCCATACTAGTTACAGAAGCTTCACACGCTGCGACGTTGCTCTAGACTTACCATGACCGAGGATGCCCCTCCTTCATTTTATGCATCC
>QFEC01008605.1:24504-37391 GCA_003316585.1 Gomphus bonarii
GTGGTCGACATCCATGGGCAATCCAGGAACCGCTGGTTCAGGTAATGGTCCAGGAAGCCCCAAACTCAAAGGCAATTATGCCTGGCCCTTTTTTATTAGCTTGCCGAACACGGTTACTGTATCCGCTGTGGAAAAGGGCCCACTCTCAGAGTACCTCCTCCCTCCGAGCTGTTAAGTTGTAGATGCATCTGTGTCATGCATACTCTTATCTTCTTGTTCTTCAGTTTCCGAAAGAGCCTCTCCTTGTTACCTTGAATACAAGGTTGTAGTCACTTTTCATCGTGGGAGGCTTCGCATAGACAACGTGTAGGTCTTCTACAGTCTAGCTGAACCTCCGTTAAACTGCGTTGTGATACAGCCTGTCAACGTCATTTGCGTATCTACCCCGTTCCCGTCCTACTGCCCCCTCACCATTACGACAGATGGCATATCGCGAGAACACCCCTCTGCTGGGACCAGAGGTCGATCCTGAAGGTGATCTACTTCGGTTGCGTTTTTTCAAAGAGAATCATGCTACCTGTTCGTCACAGGTTGGGAAGTCCTTGGAACCAAGTCTGTGGTTGGTACGGTGTTTGAATCACGCACAGTCGAGGTTGCTTGCCTGGTATGTCGTCCGTCTCTATCTTAATCTAGCTGAATTCAATGGGGAACTTAGTTCTCGCTTGCAAAACCTGTAAGTGAGCGGAAGGAAGCTGGACCATTTCTCATTGATTAATCTAGCTTTGCTATACCCGAGGCACTTCGATTCCCTTTATCATGACTTTAAGCTGTTCCGACCGACAGGCCTTGGATCTTTTTTCTGGGCGTGGTTCGATCATCATTCACCTGGTACGGTTCCTTCGCATGGGAGCCGACGCGACAGATGACAGTAAGGTCGCGAGATCGGATAATATGTTTATCTCAAACGTTGGAAAAGGGATCTACTGGCACTCGGAGGATGATATACCGGAATCAGAGACGCGGAAACTTTTAGGTGAAATCCCTTTGTCAGTAGACATGAAGCCTAGTTTTATCTTCCCTCGTGTATCTATCAAAGTACGTTACCTTGCTGCTTACCTGTACGACGCCTTAATGAATATCTCCCATTACCCAGTATCATGTCACCCTTAAACTCACCGCCCCTGGGTTCACAGTGACTTGTGATGATGACCCGAGCAAGCCTACGTTTTCACGTGAAGTGGAGATCGCTACGGTCTTAGCACCTGGTCCAATTCCACGTTCAAGGGTTCCAGCAACACACGAGGATGAACAATCAGGAGATTATACTGTGACGATTGGCATGCTGACTGGGGCGAACCAACGATTCTTACATCACCATGCATTCAGTTGAGAATGTGTGATTGTAACTGGAGCAGCACATTGCTTATGCTCTGATTGTAACTTGATGTATTCTCCGCAGTTATCTCTATGCCATCTGTTCAAGGGTATTCGGGTATATCATCAAGAAGTGAACTATCTGTATTAGCATTCACTGTCATTACACTGGCTCAACAACTCTACTACCTTGAACTCCCCGTTTCCCACATCAAGGCTGATGTTCTTGCAGCACTGGTAGGGTGATACCGTCGTATTCCAACGCTCTTGCACTTACCCTCCAATCATTCCAACATCACCGATGGAGCTCTGCCTCGGGGATTATACGAAGGTTGGACGAGTTGTGCGATAACTCTGATCGAATTGAATTGATTGATGACTGAAACCGTTCCGTAATGTTGATTACGACGAGTGGTTGCAGTGGCAGTGTCATTCATTATGGGCGGGTCGATTGTTGTGAATCTAACTGCAAATTCAAATTTGAATCTACCTCCATCTGTCAGAGATGTTCCGTCGTCGGAATTCTGCAGTCACCAACGCACTGGAACTCGCTGCAAAAACGTTCGGTGAAGCCATGAACGGAACGGAACATATAACGGATGCATAGTTACAAAGTATCTTCACCTAGCTTAAGACTGAATCGAGGATGAAGCAAACATAGTGATGATTTCATCTTGTTTGCACTCAAGCCAGAGAAGACTCAGTCGAATGATAACACTGTCATGGGAATGTCTTCGCGAGTAGGATCAGAACGAAATCGGGTTGTGCAGGGTAATAGATGTTACCTGATCGTCTTGTGCACAATAACACCACACGGAACCCTTGTACCCCTGCCACACTTCCAACTGATCTCGGTGGCCCACAGAGGCGGTTCCAAGTTGACTCAGATGAGACAAATGCGACATAGGTAGTAGTCTTCTGATGGTATCACTGTATAACATTATCCAGGATAAAACTATGTTGAAAAGCTCCATACGGGACGTATTTGTAGCTATTCAAACATCGGCAGGAAGTTGTGTAAAAAATGCGGTCGAAGACGATACTCATGGAGGGTCGGAGTGTGAAAATAGAATCACTAGCGAACTAATTCTCCTGAGCTCTTCCATACTCAGATGTTACTTATGTTTGTTAATTGGTGACATGAACCCTTGCTTGCTAGATGGTATTTTGATCGCCATGTCAACTCAACCCCGTTTAAGTTGCAATCAACCTGGCTCGAGTCGCCAGCTTTCCATCAGCAGCGTCGGCGGCGTCCCGCGGGACGTTCTATCTACAGAAACTCAACTCGAACTCGTGAGTCTCTGGCTGCATCTTTAATTTGCAATCGCGGACCCCATTCTCATATTTTTTGTCGATCGTTGTTAGCGCAGAGACCAACAAAGTTTACGAGTGAACGGTCCTTTCGATACGTCTTGAACGAACACATCCTCAACACCTACTGTGACATTCCCCAAACAATCGGGACACAATATGAAGTCAAAATGAGCCCCTTATCACCCTGGAGACCCGAGCAGAAAGCACTTCCATCCTTTCTAGATACTGTGGAGCTACAATCGGACAAACAGCCATTATTTCTCCGAATGATGTGGCAACAACGTCTTCTATTCCTACCCTCATGATAAGGAACAGTTCGGCACTGCAAGTACGTTCATGTGATTGCATGGTTGAGTTATGGAAATGATGAGGGTGCGAGGTCGTTCGGCACAGCACGACAGAGTCAAGCCGTTGAGAAGGAAGGTTCTCCTATCCGAGGCGTGGAAGACATTGCTCTCGGAATCGTGGATATGTTGAGGCAACGAGGTCTTTCCTGGATGGTTCAATTCCCAAGGCTTACACAGGACCACTGTGTCGAATCTTCTATCGGAGCTCGGTAATGATAACATGCACCTGGGGACACAAGACACAGGCAACCAATAAGTCACATTCTACAGAGCCACCTCCGCGGTATGAGGGCTGACCTCGTTGTTCTGCATGGAATAGGCATGGAATAGCATCGCCGGGGGATAATCTGCACTGTGGCAATGTTTCGTTTGTGAGTGTCGAGCATTCATGTTCACGTAGATGCAATATTTCTATCTATGACAACATCCGCACACTATGGAGCCAACTTTGCACGGTTGATTTATTAAGATTGAAATTGAGAAGTATGTAAATAGCCAGACGTGATGGAATGGTATTCGCTATCCAAGGGTAGTACTTAGCAAAATAAATTTTTAACCGGCTCCGAGATGGTGCTCGACGGCCTTTCCATCGTGCTCACAGACATGTTGGTATGGAATACATTTCGACTTGTGTACGAATGGCAAGCTGTCTGGGTTGGCTAATCAAGCTGCTTCACATGAATCACGTGACATGAGACCATTTGACAAAATTCACCGTACCAACGTTTAACGTTCAACGATGACGTGACACCCTGCAACTAGAGGGTAGCTGGGGTGAGTTGCTGTAATAACTTGGCTTATGGTTTGATGCTATGCGCAAGCGTTCATCTACTATTTCCGTAAGGCTGCTTGTCGACCACGCGTACCAAAAGTTCGTACTTCTGTCGCTAGATTTGTCCCTCCATATCGGAATTCTGAGGCCTCGCAATCTCATGCAATGTTACTGATAGCTATTGACTTACAAGTCTGGTGACCTGAAGGAGTCCTATTTGGCTACATGTGTCTAAGGCCCATTCTCGCTTCCTTATCGTGAAGCACTGTGCGAGGCGTTCTGTGCCATCCGAATGGAAGGTTTCCAATGCTTCCGAGGTTTCATCTCCCCCAAAGCTCTCAATCTAGCCAGAGGTTGACGTTCTTTCCAGGGGTCAGTCCACCAAATATATATTGCTCATTAGTAATGATACAGCCTTGTACTAGCAGAAACAGGTGTCGTTATCCAATAAGGACGCCCTAGATCGTAATCATCAATGTGTCAAGATAGCAGCTTTTTGAACTTGTCGTTTGCCACTTGATGCCTCATGGTTTCATGGTTCGCACCAAGAAGGGATTTATATTCTATTCGTTCTTTTTCTCTTCGGCTCGGGGAATGCTGTTCTCCGATTTGACAGGTTGAAGATTTGGATTTTGATACCGGATAAATAAGTAGGAAGAAGTCAGTCATCTTTACGGCTGAATATGCTGAAAGCTGTAGATTCGCTATCGCAAGGTGGGACACCTCCTGGTCAGCTTCTGGGACACATTCAAAGCTCCAGCAATATCGCGAACCGAACATGAAACACACACACACACACACATGGTTCTCTTTAATGAGCGGACATTCACACGGTCAATCCGAGTTTGGAAACACCCAGCCTCCAGCCTCAGCTCCCAGGCCTCCATGGTGTCACAATATATCAAAGATCGATTCGCAATTTCCCGTTTTGCTAGTGCGTTTCGTTCCTTGCCATTTCAATTTCCAGCCCAGACATTCCAACGATCTCTAGATTCAATATTCTAACCAGTGCCGGCAACTGCAACGTAAAGTCACAATCAAGCAGTCCCTTCATTCCTCGAATTGCCCCAGTAGGCATGATCATATAGGCCTTAGATTGACGTCAAAGTCAACTGATTTTTGATATTCCAGTCCTCAAGCGAATGTTTGTATAAAACTGGTGCCAGAATTCGTGCACGCTGGTGGAGTGGACCAGAACACGCCCCAGAATTAAGTTCCAAGCGAGGTACTTTGTTGCTTGGATGGGTGGATACACGCCACTGAGATTGTTGTGCGCGTTCTTTATTTACAGTATACATGTTCCGGGCTGGCTTGGTATCATTACGCTTCTTCTGTACGTCATGGGATGGCGTGCTCTAATTTTCGTTCCCTGTGTAGAAGCCCCTGCGGGTGCATTTCTGAAATTTCAGGCAATTGACTTTTTCGTTTTTAATTTGGAGGCCGTGGCCAGGGACATTCCGATACGACGCCTGCCGAGGTTCACAGAACCCAGAGCCACTGGCTGCGCCTTTAGAACCGAACCCCTTTGAAGGACCGCTTCAAATGCAAGGCAGCAACACGAGGCAGTGCTTGATCAACATTTACCATCGTTCTTTCGGCTAGCCCCATCCAGTGACAAATGCCAGCGCGAATGTGTTCCAAGGCCCTTCTACTGTACCATGTTGCTTCTGAGATCCCCTTTCAGTCGTTCAAGCGATAATTTTTAGATTGTAAATACATATGGCTGGGTTTGCGCTAAGGCGTCCAGTTTCCTAACTTAGACATACCTCCCACCCTCCCCATTCAAATAGCCTCGTCCATCGCTGTCTTCCCCCTCACCGCTCTCCCACATTACCATTCACCCCAAGCTTACAAATGTCTTTCCTGGCTTTGGACACCGATGTCATTGAGCACATCGCCTTCTGGTGTGGAAGCATGAATCGTCTACTCCCACCGAGCGATACTATAGCGCTCGCTAGCACTTGTCACACCCTCCACAATATCGTTTTAGGCCCTCCCGACGACCGCAATTATGCCGTCCTTGGACGGATCGCGAGGTTTCGTTATTCGACCAGTGCTCCCCGCCGCAGACTAGGGGCCAACTTCAACAGTCGCAAGCTCGCCTTCGAGCTTTCCGTTCGAGTCTGCACTCTGCGACGTGTTCGGGACGGTCTCACCAGCCATCTACGTCTCGACCTCTCTGTCCTGTATGCCATGTGCATCGAAGACGATGGAGCTAACATCCAGCAGCTCAATTTCGTCCGAGCAAACTACTGGGTCGCCAACGTTATTCTCCAGCTCAGGGACAATCTCGAAATAGCCCGCCTAGCACTTGCTGTTTACTCTATACTCGGCACCGTGATGCCCCTCACGGCCACGGAAGATACCATAGATGAGGAGCAGCTCTCCTTGGAGTTGCAAAGTTATGGGTTTGCATCGCTGCAGGTAAGTACACACCCGTCCTTAGCAGCCTCTCTGCTGACGTCAAGGCCCCTAGTACATGTCGACTTTCCGTGACGATAGTTTACTTTTCTACTTCTGGGGAGATGTCATATACGCGTCCCCTCCTCCTCTGACAATAAGTGCAGCGGTTTGCTTGAGTATCGATGTCGACAGAAGCGAGGTACTTGACGACCGAGTGATCCCGCTCAAAAGCGAACGTTTCGACCCCGAATACTATAGGCTCATCATGACCCAGATCGCCCTCACCTGGGAGGGACAACAGAACTCGATGCATTCCTTGTCGCCCAGTGAAATCTGTTGGTATGGGTCAGACAGGCTGTGGACACCTGGGGCGTTGTCTGGCACGTGGGTGGGGGAATGTAACGTGAGTAGCGTTTGATTTGTTCCATGTGTACTATCTTAGCGCCGTGCCTTTTTTTCCTCGCTTTATCCATCTAACCCTTCATTGGTCTGTCTCACCCGAAAATCCCACGTATTCGTTTCTCCCCTCTAGACCCCCAAGCCACAATGGTATTTGGAAAAATATCTCGCTAACTTAAATGATTATATTGATCTCAGATTGGGCCGACCAATTGAACAAGATGGGTGAGTGCATATATACCTGTCTTCCTGGATCTTTGAATTTTTCTAATGCCTGGCCCATACAGTGCACTACAACGCATGAAGCTTAGCTTGTATGAGCACGTGAGCACTAGTATAAGTGCCTATACCTGGTCTCCCACCCGTGAGCAGTGTCTTCTCACTTATTCCTTCTTAAATAGTATGAATATCCACCGTTTTTGATCGCTTGATCTGGTTCTATTCTCCCTTATCTTCGTCTTCTTCTTACTTTCACCGCCATTGCCATCTTTATTACTCCCACCATTCCTTTCCCTTCTGACTCGCAGCCTCTGTGCACATTTCCTTATCACTCTTCACCATGCCATATATTCGGGTCATTCGACTTTGTGCGTGTGCATGTATCTGCACATGCTTCCTCTTCGTCGCGATCGTCCTATCGTTACTGATGTGTTTCATTTGGTTTTGTTCCTACCCTATGTTCTGATCGTTACACTTTCCCTTTCTTATCCTTCCTGTCTTCCGTACTTGGACCCTGCTTATACTCCACCTCATAGGAGCAGATGGGACTCTCCGCAGTACATGGTTCCACGAACTTGCCGAGGAGGCTAGCAGGACCAGTATTGACAAAATGAAAGTAAGATAATTTTTTTCTTTCCTGGTTTATTATCGTATTTGGTTTTCTATTTCACCGCATGCTTCAATCAATCACTTTGCTTCGCTTCTCCCCTCTACTGATGTTGACGCTGACACTTTTCTTATTGCCACACAGTACATCCTCCACATTCGTGACGCACACGACCCCGCCCATTATACACGTTATCACACTGTCTTCCATAAGGACGATCCGTATGCGCCCAACCACGAGTATCAATGCCACGACTATGATGTTGTAATCGAAATGCCATGCTCAGGCCGACTACCGCTTTTTGCATCTTCACAAGTCATATCTACAGCATCATTAAGCGACTCCTCCATACACTGGGAAATGGGGCCGACAACGGAGTTACTGCCGGTTACTCCAAAGGCACCAGAACAATTTCAGGTAGATGTGGTTCTTACTGGACAAGTGAGTTGATTTCTTCTTGTATCTTCTTTCTGTTTCTTCCTCTCCTATTCATTTTATTCAACTAACAACACTCATGTCTCAACAGATCGAGATTGGCGACCATAAGCTTCACATATTTGGAAGAATAGGTCGTACCGATGGCCTTGTCACCTTGATTACTCATCCGGTGTGTAGCAGTGCCGTTAAATGCTAGGATATGCTCACTCACTCTCATTCTTTCTATTCTTTCTCGTTCCCTCCTCACTCTTCAAACTACCCTACAATAGGACTTCACAGAAATGACTTCCCCATCACCCGAGAGTCCCCGTTGGATCTTTCATGGCTATCTGATTAGCGGGTACACGTTGGTGGGGCGCTGGGTCGAAAATCCTATGGCGTTGTCGTCGGATTTTCAAGGGACCTTCATCCTTAAGAGAGGACTGTCGTGGAAATGAAGCGGGGGCCATCGATGTCCTCATTAAGGTATGGTGATTTGTGGTCGTGATCGACGTCGGTCTGATGCGGTGTTATTCTTTCATAGAAAGAATCAAGAGAAGCTGATTCTAGAAGCTTGTTCCATGCATCATCCGCGCACTGTCCCAAGTCCTCGCCTCCATTTCCTTCACTTTTTCTGTTCTTTCCCCCTTGCTTTCTCCTTCTATTCCTATTCCCTTCCTATGCTCATTCCCACCCTTTCTCACTTCCTTCCCTTTCGCTCTGTCGGATCGCTTTCGCTCAAACATTCGCTCTCATCTCGCTCTGGACGTTTTGGTCGCAATATCGGACTCGGATTTCACATCTCACGACATCTTTGGTCTCGCATGCTTTGCTTGTTTGACCCACTACTCGTTCTTGGTTCGTTCCATCGATACAGACGTCGCAGCCGTTGTACAACGTCTCGGTTCTACCTTCATCTTCACGAATCTGCGACGTAGAACAGGTGATGAGGTCGCGATTCCTGGGGAGTCGACTTTCATCATTCTATGTGGACCTCCATGGACGGGCGTAGATGATGGAATCATGTTCGGTTTGATTTTTGATTGTGTTTGGGAATCGTCGTTTGCTTTTTTTTCCATCATGCTTTGCAGTCGTATTGCGCTGATGTTGTCTCGCTCTTGCAAGATGTGCGATAGATCTGTCAGCTGTGTTGATGCTTCTATTACAACGAAAGATGTATACAAATCTAAATACAAAGATTTTTTGTCACCTTTAAATCGAGTACGGTCTATAAGGATCGCTGAAACCATAAGGCAAACTTCGGGTTTTGCCGGAGGGCGCCTATATCAAGCGCGCTTGTCTGTACAGCTTTGACTTCGCTCGCAATTTTCAAAATGCAGGATGGACGCGCTCCTCGGTAGGTGATATTCTGGCCTGTCGTTACGAGACCGATACCCTTTGAACAGTGTAAAAAACCGTGCTCCTGCGGCTGTACAGGTGTGTTGCTAAAACAGCTCTTAAAATCTTGCCACTGATACATTTGGCGACTTAGATCACCGCGGAGCAACTGCTACGAGAGGTAAGCTCGACCGAGGATGTTTTCCTGTCATTCTGCAACGTTGCATTTTCCAGGCGCAAGAGCGTCAAGAATCTCAATTCAAAGCCCCCAAACAACGCGTTGAGGATTTTGAGGAGCTTCATGAGTACCGTGGTCGCAAGCGGAAGGAGTTTGAGGAACGCATTCGTCGTACTCGAGGAAGTGTAAGTTTTGCATCGTTGTATTTCGGCCACTCGTGTTTTCTAATACACACTCAGCTGAAAGAATGGACGTCTTATGCCTCATGGGAGGCCAGTCAAGGAGAATTCGACCGTTCGAGGTCGGTTTATGAACGGGCTCTGGATGTGGATGCACGGAGTGTCCAACTCTGGTTAAGGTATATTTTATCTATTTTCTTTTTGGCTGGGCAGGTGTTGTATCTAATTGACATGCATTTTTTTCTTTTCCAGTTACACTGAGATGGAACTCAAGTCGCGTAATGTGCAGCATGCGCGCAATCTCTTCGACCGTGCTGTCACACTCCTCCCGCGGGTCGACCAGTTATGGTACAAGTATGTGTATCTAGAAGAGCTACTGCAGAATGTACCTGGTGCGCGGCAGGTGTTCGAGCGCTGGATGAAGTGGGAACCGGATGACAAGGCCTGGCAGGCGTACATCAAGATGGAGGAGCGGTATAATGAACTCGACAGGGCGAGTGCGATCTATGAACGGTGGGTGGCGGTCCGACCAGAACCCAGGGTCTGGGTCAAGTGGGGAAAGTTTGAGGAAGATAGACAGAGGCCCGATAAAGCCAGGGAAGTGTTTCAGACTGCGCTGGAGTTCTTTGGGGACGAGGAAGAGCAGGTGGAAAAGGCCCAGGCGGTATTTGCCGCCTTTGCAAAAATGGAGACACGTTTGAAGGAGTTTGAGCGTGCGCGTGTCATATACAAGGTCTGAATTGCTTGCAATGTTTTTTTTTTTTTTTGGTTTTGATATGATACTCTAGTTTGCCTTGTCTCGACTCCCTCGCTCTAAATCGAGTAGTCTCTACGCAGCTTTCACTAAATTCGAAAAGCAACATGGAACACGTTCGTCGCTTGAAGCAACTGTGTTGGGAAAGCGACGCATTCAATATGAAGAGGAGCTTGCCCATGATGGGCGCAATTATGATGTATGGTTCGATTACGCCCGTTTAGAAGAGGGTGCACTGCGAACTGCCCGTGATGAGGGAGAAAGCAGTACAATTATCGACGAAGCGATTGCGCGTGTGCGAGAGGTTTACGAACGTTCGGTGGGCCAGGTTCCCCCGGGTACAGAAAAACGGCATTGGCGACGGTATATATTCCTGTGGCTTGACTATGCACTTTTTGAGGAGATAGAGACCAAGGTTATTTCTACCTCCCAACTTGTCTGCCAGAAACTGACTATTACTGTCTGCAGGACTATGAACGGACTCGACAAATATACCAGACGGCGCTCAAGGTCGTGCCACATAAACACTTCACATTCGCCAAACTCTGGATTCTCTTTGCCAAATTCGAGATACGGCGGCTTAAGCTCGCGGAAGCGCGAAAAATTCTTGGTGCAGGTATAGGCATCTGTCCGAAACCTGCGTTATTCCAAGGATACATTGACCTGGAAGTTGACCTACGTGAATTTGATCGGGTACGAAAGCTCTATGAGAAATACCTTGAGGTGAGTTGAATTGGTGGCGTCATGCACACGCTGACGTTTGTATGCTTTTTTGCCCACCAAAGTACGACCCTACCAATGCGCCCGCGTGGATCAAGTTTGCGGAACTCGAGACGACGTTGCAGGACTTCCCACGTACGCGCGCGATCTACGAGCTGGCCATTACACACCCCCAAGGGTTATCCATGCCCGAGCTTCTGTGGAAGAGCTACATCGATTTCGAGATCGAGGAGGGTGAGCGCGAGAACGCACGTTTGTTGTACGAGCGGCTGGTTGCGAAGAGCGGGCACCATAAGGTGTGGATATCGTATGCGCTGTTCGAGGCCGAGGCCATCAAGGTTCCGCGTGCCGAGCGGGAAGAGGCGGAGGCGGAGGAGGATGAGGAGGACGAGGAGAATGTGCCTACAGTTCCCGGCGATCTTACGCGGGCGAGAGAGGTCTTTGATAGGGGGTATACGTACTTGAGGGTGGAGAATTCCAAGGCGAGCGAACGGAATTTGGAGGAAGAGGTCACCAAGTTCAAGAAAGCGGTGAGCTGGGAAATGTTCATTTTCTATTTATCGTTATTTTTTTTTAGCGTCCGATCAGTGTTTGATCGTTTTTTTTTTTTTTGTTTGTTCTACAGCGGCAGGACCTCCTCGAGGCGTGGAAGGCATTCGAAGAGGAGCACGGGACTGAAGCTGACGTGCTGAAAGTGCAGGCTATGATGCCGACGGCTAAAAAAGTTCGTAGGCAGATCGACGAATTTAATCAGGAAGAAGGTTCGTGTTTGAATTTTTTGCTTTATCTTATGAATTGCCGTTGGTTTGCTCACACACATTCATTACACACCATACACACTTCACACACACACCACACACCACACCACACACCACACCACACACATCTCACACACATCTCACACACATTTCACCCACACCACGACACACCACGTACATGACACCCACAACCACGCAACACGACACCCACGCACACGACACCCACGCACACACAACACCCACGCACACCACACACACCACACACTACACACAACACCCCCCCTTCTCTTCTCCTCCTCCTGCCCTCCAGTGTGGGAGATGGTCTTCCCCGACGACTTGCGCGAGTCCAATCCGGGCACGTTCAAGTTTATGCAAATGGCGCAGGCTTGGAAGTCGAAGGGGTCGTTGCTCGCGCCGCGGCCTCCTGCTCCTGCTGCTGATGGCGCTGCTGATGGTGCTGCTGATGGTGCTGGTGCTGCTGGTGCTGGTGCTGGTGCTGGTACCAATAGCCACTCCGAGGCCGGGAAGAATGGGGATGGGGACAGGGAATACCAGGATGAGGCTTCGTCTGATGGTGATGTCGATATGGATGAGCGTGACGGCAGCAGCGGCGGCGACGACCACCACCACCACGGTGCTGATAATGAGGATTCGTGAATGTTGCCTCTTTTTTTTATTTACCTTCTCGAGTGTAATATCAACACCTGTAGCATTTCATCTAAAAAAAATATTATAACGCAACGACTTTGACGTAAGAGGAGGGATGCATGCATATATGGATGTTTCTGGATTCTCCCCCACGGGCAGGCAAGGCAAGGCAACAACACACGGACACGGCTCAAGAAGACAAAAAGTTGACAAAAAATTGTGTTTATTGTGTTTAGAATTGAACATTCGTCTTTGGGTGGAGGAAGGGGGGGAGAGGGGGTGTACTACTACTATGTACACTTCGACATACACGTTATGTATATGTCTGTATGTTAAAAAAAGAAAACAGTAGGGGTTATTTACTGGTTTCCTTCTGGAAAGCAAGGAGGAAAGCAATGGGAAAGCACAAAGAACGAGAAAACAATACACAAAGGAAGGGAAAGAAAGGAAGGGAAAGGAAAGAAAAGACGGAGGTGATCATATATCCGTATATGAACGCCGTGATTGACGTGTCAAAGAC
>QFEC01008609.1:0-11549 GCA_003316585.1 Gomphus bonarii
CCTCATATATCTGCCTACCCTAAAGTTTAGCCAACTAAGTAACCCAATCTTATTATTAACAGTATGTGTCAATTTCTGTCAATCAATGCTGTAAAACCACCTACCTTAAGAGCTGAATTTGGGAGACCGATGATTACTGATTCCGCCATCGAGAGCAAAATCACTGGATAGCGAGCCAATAGGTAGAGGATTGATCCTAATCTAACATTTTTCTTCCATATATGTTTTCTTTCATCGTAAGGAGTGTATCATATGCAAGAAGTGCTATTTGAAATAGTAAGACCACAACAAGGGCCCCTTAAGATTACTCGTGGACTTACCAAAGGCAGCAACATAGACATAGTTGTTCGCCAAACTGTTCGGATCATAAGTTTCCTCGAAACCGAACAGTTCAGGGTACTCACGAGTCGGTTTGCTGCTGGATGAACACCTGATAACTCTCCTGAGAAGACATTCGGCAAGTTGAGAAGGACTGGATTGTACGTTGGAATGAGGGGGTTGATGGATAGATGCAGAATGTGCAAGCTTTATAAGATTCAAGGCTGGCTGAAGGGGTTGGATATTATTGCAACCAAACGAAGATAAGCTCTCTGGCACGGTACACTGGATGACATGTCGAGGCAGCGTCGCAATAGAGGTCATTTATAGCAAGTACTTGAAATGACCTTACACCGAACAACAAATCTTCTGCGTTGTTTCTGAGCTCGGACCTCCAAAATACCAACTTGATACCTCCTTCTGGAACACACTGTTGAAGAAATCAAAATAGAAATAGCTTAACACGTATTAACCCTGCCCTCAACCCGCCAAAAGAAGTGCCGCATGATACGATGCCATAAGCTTCTACCTTCTTTGTCACCAACCCGGTGACGCTCAATTTGTAGTCGTAGCCGTATTCCTGTGTCCACTGACCATGGAAACTGACCTGACCCTGGTAGTTCTTGATAGATGTATGACCGAGTAAGCCGAAACGACAGTTTCATCAATCGGCGGGCACATCACCATGTTGAAGTTGGATGGCAATATTCTAGAAATAAAGCACAGAACTGTTCCGAGGACTCACTGTGAGCGGGCATTAATTGTTAAGAAACCTACATTATAGTGTTATAGTGAACCTGTTTCTTGAAGCCGGACCAAACGATCCCTCTGCACAGTTTGACTTAGACAGTTATGTGAAAATTCATGTTCCTGTCTTCTGCCTGTCTTGGTCAGCATCAGGATGATAGATACTGGTATATGAAGACATACAATGCAAATCGTCCCTTGGCGCCTACAAACGGTCAACATCATAACCTATTGATGGCTAAATCTTCTGTTCATGAAGTTAGATTAGAACCTGATGGTAGCAATCCCTCAAGCGCTCCTCTGCACAGATTGGCTTGCAGAATTGTTCAGGTATACGAACAGCTGAATAGAGCAATGAACTCACCACGAAGAATGCAATCTATTCTACTTTGATCAATCACAGAATTGCTATCATTAGTACAGTACCTGCACAGCCGTTCGGAATTTGAACTTTGTAACTGCGTGCTTGACTCGGAATGTAAACCTTCTTGAGTTATGGGCTCAGTACGAGAAACGGTGTTGACGAGGAACATTATCCAATGGTTGAATCCAATCCTCAAGCTGAGTTTGGACTAAGGGCAGACCGTACTATAAACCCCGTATCTTGACTTGAATCATGCAGCAGATATCAGAGCAGGGACGAGAACGCACGAATACTCGAATTGGTTTCCACATCGATCACAACTTGGGATAAACATTCTGTCAGCGAAACTTCGTGTAAGCTCAGCCAGCAGGAAGAACCATCTGAAAGAAGATTATTCCAGCTAGATCCACTTTGGCACTCTGTAAGAATGTTGAATCATTGTGAGGGGAAATGGCTCTAAAGTTCATGGACGAAGCACTGCGAAAACTCGAAGAAAGAGGGTAGAGGACATGCCGTAAAGTTCGTAGAAATCATGTTCTCTCTGCTGACCGAAACAAGAAGACTCGCGTGGCTCCAATTGCAAAGTTGGGTTAACTATTCAAAAACCGACGAGTATGTCGCGACGTTTCAAGTAGATATCCTTTTAATAAATATGTATCATGCATCAAATATTCAGAGGCAACGAAGAGAACGGTATGTTCAGGTTGGATTTGCG
The DNA here is from genome assembly GCA_003316585.1 of Gomphus bonarii. NCBI lineage: Eukaryota > Fungi > Basidiomycota > Agaricomycetes > Gomphales > Gomphaceae > Gomphus > Gomphus bonarii. The sequence continues at coordinate 2,145 of QFEC01008609.1, forward strand.
GATTGGCTGGTGGAGCCCGTAACTTGGGAAAAGAATTCCCATTAGCAAAACTTCGAGTTCTATAAGATCAACCTGCAAAAGGTCAATCTAGGAAGAGAATACTCCAACTGATCGACTTGAGTAATCGTGTGTTAAATGTTTGTTAGAGAGGATAGAATCCGGAATTGATAGAACAAGCAAGAACTAGTCACATGCTCCAACAGTACCAGAAGGATTTCTGGGCAATCAATGAACTTGGGTTGACAGGAAGGACAAGGGATGGTTTCAAATTCTGCAAGGCGTGATCGAAGTGCTGTTTGTAAATTGAAGGTGATTGAATGATGTTGTGATCAGACGAACCAGAGAAGACCTCCTTAACATTATAGATTCCACTTTTACGTGGCTGTGAGACCCACAATAACCACAGATAGTGTGTAGTACTGGGCCACCGGAGAGGAGAATTTGACTGTGTCTGGGTACTCTCATATGTAATGTTTTTGATGGGCTAGATCTGAATGCCAATAAAAAAACCAAATTTGACCATACTGTACAGTTGTGTCTGGCTAGGATGTGTCAGTAAAGTGTTGTCGTCTGAGACTAGTGTGGATGGCTAAATGGCGGGCCGGGGCGGACCAAAATAAGTTCGTGATAGCTTGAAAGCAGAAGCCGAGCAGTTGAGCCGTGGCTGATGAAGTCATAATGTGTGACAGGTGCGTTACCGGTGTTTTTTCGTCACATTTACCCTATTCATAATGACTGGTCATATCTTCAGCAACGGAGAGGGAGATGCTCGTGTAACTGCCGCAATTTAAACAGCTATATCACTTAGTGGACACTCAGGGACAGTGTTACCATCCACCAAACGCTATCAACGAGTTGAGAAAAAATTGTCGGCTCAGGCCGAGGCGAGCTAACGTTGAGCCAAAGCCAAATCGAAGCGTGGAGGTGTCTGCCAGAGATTTGCGGTAGGTTTAAGGACAACTACCTTCAGCAAATGATCAGTAAACACAATATAGATATATACATGCCCAGTAGATTTTAGAATATCATCCCAAGCTGGCAGTCAACGCTATCATGCTGCTTCTTTTTCTCCAATATACGAATGGCCGTCTCCTGTCCAATGTATCTACACTTCTTCAACTACATCTGCAAGCAACATTAAACCATGACAGAGGACTGTAACAACACGCCACAGCTAAAATATAAATAAACTTACCCGAATTTTGCGACGCCACAGGTGGTGTGTTCTCTATCTCTCCCAAACTCCTGCCGGCCCATGGATACTCATCTAGGTCAACCCGATCTGTATTCGAAGCAGGGAGATCCTGGAGCTCGATTTCATCCGACGAAGAAACTCCAGTTTCAAGGGACTCGGTGAGGTTCCGGTCACCAAATTCATCCATAATGGCATTGTGGATCCGCCGTGTAGCCTCATGGAAGTTGCCTATGGGATGAGATAAAGAGTGGGTGGTGCCATTGGGATGTGAATGGTTCTCTTGGAGATCCAAATGAATTCGACAGGTGATGATGGTGGACAGGCTATATGAGGTATCAGTCAACGACTCAAATAGTTGTATTTTGGGACTCTGACCTGTCCTGTATAGTAATAAGGACACCGCCAATGGTAGGCTATTAATATTTGATTAATTTGAATTGACACAAGTTATATCCAACAAAGGACTTACTCTCAAGACCTGTCATAATTATTGCTTAGCCAACCATATGCAAGATGTCATTGAGGAATACCTTGGATACGATTGTTGCTGTCAACGTTATTGTGAGTACATATCTGACTGAGGATGAGACATAGTCTTGGAAAAACGGTCATAAAACAGATACCCATATCTTAGCATACCTTTTATTGTAATTAGCCGCCGCCAATGATAACACTGGCATACATACTTTGCTCAACCAAAACCTGGGTCAACGACCTCATGCGGTATGTCCGGAACTCTTTCAACTGCCTCAAGGTTTCAAGGGAGTTTAAGAGGATGACCGCAACAACTACTGTGTCGAAAATAATGTTGAATACATCATCAATAGTGTCCACTAGAGAGTGCATAAATAGTAAAACAGAATTGAAACAAGGGAAGGCTCACATCTGAAATTATGTGAATAGAAATATGAATGAATACAATCCACATGACTCACAAGTTCAGCTTTTTCCACCCCATATCAGTTAGTGCACAATTGTTTATTATTCCAATCAACTATGCAGTGCAGGACAAGTTGTATTGGTTATGATAAAGTGAGAACATGTAATACATACCACGAGACACGTGAAAGAGCCAGTAAACAAAAGACCAAGCACCAAAACAGTCACTTTCTTAACCCCCGAAACTGCATATGCCCGTGCCATTAACAGCCCTGGTAGAATAGTTAGATAAATTGTTGAGTGGGAAATTAGAGCCGTTGTCACCTTGTATTCCAGTAATGGCTAGAATACCAATACCACTGTCAAGGCGAATGATGTCATTGCAAACACTGATTGGCATTAGATTCTGTGTTAAACGTCACGAGACTCTTACTAGACCCGTATATGTGTGAACTCCTTTCAATATATGCTGTAAAACAACTCACCTTGATATCTGAATTTGGGAGGCCGATGATTACTGGTCCAATCGTCCAGACCAAAAGTGTTGGATAGCGAGCCAATAGGTAGAGGAGTGATCCTAATCTAAACTTTTTCTTCCAGATATGTTTTCTTTCATAAGGCAGCATAAGGAGTGTATCATATACAAGAAGTGCTATTTGAAACATTGAAACCACAAAAAGGGCCCCTTAAGATCAATCATGGACGTACTAAAGGCAGCAACATCAGCATAGCCCAACGCCAAACTGTTCGGACCATAAGTTTCCTTGAAACCGAACAGTTCAGGGTACTCACGAGTCGGTTTGCTGCTGGATGAACACTTGATTACTCTCCTGAGAAGACATTCGGCAAGTTAATGTTGAGAAGGACTAGATTGTACGTTGGAATGAGGGGGATGATGGATAGATGCAGAATGTGCAAGTCTTATAAGATTCACAGCTGGGTGAAGGGGTTAAATATTATTGCAACCAAACGAAGATAAGATCTCTCGCACGGTACACTGGATGACATGTCGAGGCAATATCGCAATAGAGGTCATGTATAGCAAGTACTTGAAATGACCTTGCACCGAACAACAAATCTTCTGCGTTGTTTCTGAGCTCGGACCTCCAAAATACTAACTTGATACCTCCATATGGAACACACTGTTAGAGGAAATCAAAATAGAAATCGCTTAATGCGTATTAACCCTGCCTCAATCCCCCAAAAGAAGAGCCACATCATACGATGCCAGAAGCTTATACCTTCTTTGTCACCAACAAATCGGTGACGCTCAATTTTTAGTCGTAGCCGTATACCTGTGTCCGCTGGCCATGGAAACTGACCTCATCCTGGTAGTTCTTGATAGATGTCTGACCGAGTAAGCCGAAACGACAGTTTGAGCAATCAGCGATTGATGTTGGATGGCAAGATATTCTAGAAAGAAAATTCCGAACTGTTCCAAGAACTTATCGTGGGTGGGCATTGCTTTTTAAGAAACCTACATAATTATAGTGGACCCGTTTCTTGAAGCCGGACCAAACGATTCCTCTGCACAGCTTGACTTAGACAGTTGATGGCGGACATGCGAAAAATTATGTGTATGTCTTCTGCCTGTCTTGGTCAGCATCGGGATAATAGATTCTGGTATATGAAAGAGATACAAGGCAAATTTCCCCCCTTGGGATCAACAAACGGCCAACATCATGACCTAATGATGGCTAGATCTTCTGTTCATGAAGTTAGATTAGAACCTGATGGTAGCAATCCCTCAAGCGCTCCTCTGCACAGATTGGCTTGCAGAATTGTTCAGGTATACGAACAGCTGAATAGAGCAATGAACTCACCACGAAGAATGCAATCTGTTCTACTTTGATCAATCACAGAATTGCAATCATTAGTACAGTACCTGCACAGCCGTTCGGAATTTAAATTTTGTAACTGCGTGCTTGACACGGAATGTAAACCTTCTTGAGTCATTGGCTCAGTACGAGAAACGGTGTTGAGGAGAGACATTATCCAATGGTTGTATCCAATCCTAAAGACTAAGGGCAGACCGTACTATAAACCCTGTATCTTGACTTGGATCATGCAGCAGATATCAGAGCAGGGACGAGAACGCACGAATACTCGAATTGGTTTACAGATCGATCACAACTTGGGATAGACATTCTGTCAGTGAACCTTCGTGTAAGCTCAACCAGCAGGAAGAACCATCTGAAAGAAGATTATTCCAAGTGGATCCACTTTGGTACTCTGTAAGGATGTTGAATCATTGTGAGAGGAAATGGTTCTAGAGTTCATAAATGAATCAAGCACTTCTCAAAGGGCAGAGAAGAAACAAGGTAGAGGACATGCCGTAAAGTTCGTAGAAACCATGCTCTCTCCGCTGACCGAAACAAGAAGACTCGCGTGGCTCCAATTGCAAAGTTGGGTTAACTATTCAAAAACCGACGAGTATGTCGCGACGTTTCAAGTAGATGACCTCTTAATAAATATGTATCATGCAACAAATATTCAGAGGCAACGACCAGAACGGTATCTTCAGGTTGGGTTTGCGGATTGGCTGGTGGGGGCCGTAGCTTGTGAAAAGAATTTTCACGAGCAAAAATTCGAGTGCTATAGTATCAACCAGCACAAGGACAATCTGGGAAGAGAATATCCCAACTGATCGACTTGAGTAATCGTGTGTTAAATGTTTGTTAGAGAGGATAGAATCCGGAATTGATAGAACAAGCAAGAACTAGTCAAATGCTCCAACAGTACCAGAAGGATTTCTGGGCAATCAATGCAACTTGGGATGACAGGAAGGACAAGGGATGGCTTGATAAGTTGGGTAAATCTACATAGGTAGCTCAAATTCTGCGAGGCGTGATCGAAGTGCTGTTTATAAATTGAAGGTGATCGAATAATGTTATGATCAAACGAACCAGAGTAGACCTCCTTAACATTATAAATTCCACTTTTATGTGGCTGTGAGCCCGACAATAACCATAGATAGTGTGTAGTATTGGGCCACAAGAGGAGAATTTGACTCTGTCTGGGTACTCTCATATAATGTAATAATTTTGATGGGCTAGATCTGAATGCCAGTTATAGATAATGTCAATGCCACGATTAGTGCAACGCTGACTCAAGCGCTCAAAGATGCATTCTAGACTGAGAATCACTGATGACTTGCAATCAAAGTGAAAAAAAAAAACAAAAAAAAAAAAAAAAAAACTTCTGAAAACAATGCTAACAAATGTAAGCACCGTACAGTTGCGTCTGGCTAGGATGTTTCAGTAAAGTGTTGTCGTCTGAGCTAGTGTGCATGGCCCGGCGCTAAATGGAGGGCCGCTGATTTTACTGGACAAAAATAAATGTAAAAGTAATATAATATTGGTGATTATGATTTGACATATATTATTATTCAAAATCACTCTTCATTTGAAGTTATTATGAGTAATTTTCGATAGTATATTAGGATTTTCTATCATTTTGTAAAATCATGGGAAATTTGGGTGAAATTTGGGAGATATGTTACAATTAGCAAACATTCTTCGTGATCCCATGTGATTTGATATAATCAGATAGGATCCTCAAGTATTTTAATATCAAATCATCACTTGTGATATTTTCAATTATTTGGTATGATATTGAGTAATTAGAGGAAATACTCTATGATATCTTACTGTCAAATATAATCTAATATCACATGTGATGATTAAAATTTGGTGTGATATGGTGTTATTTGATGTGATTTTGGATAATTCCCTATAATCATCATATTTGATGTGATCCCATGATATCCTAACTCATTTCTTAATGTTACAAAGAATCATATCTTATTTGAATAAATCCTTAAACATCCTATTTTAAAAACAAAAAATGTTTCTGATGAACAAACAAAGAATGAGAAAACACTTTTCTTGATTTTGTAAATTCCTAATCTTTTAGATCTCGCTCATGAGTAAAGGTTAAGCTCTTAGTAATTCAGTTCAATTATTGGTACTCATTACCAACCCTGCAGTGTCAGCTCACTCTATGTTCACAGGAACCTTTGAAGTGAGTCTGTGCAGTGTACTTGCCTTCCATACCTCCACTGAACAACTTCAAGGTGTTTCCAGCACCTTTAAGATTTCTGAGATCAATCCAGATTCTGGAAGGCTTTGAAGGCTTGAAACATCATGATATGATTTCTCCACTCGAGCATGATGAAGGCTGACATCAACCCATGATAGCCTTGTGAAAACTCTTCTACTCTAAGTCCTCCATGTCATCTGCAACTGCATCTAGTCAAGCTGATAATACAGAATTTCCTGATGCACATGCCAAAAAGGCATGTTCATCAGAAATCTGCCAACCCCCCTCATAGATTCAGAAGAAATTGACAGATATATGATTCCCCTGATATAATTACCAGTGTATTATCGATGGCTGGGCATATAATTATTGTTACACATCACACTGAGCCAACCATTATACTACCTGTTACTTTGTGCCCAATGGAACCACTCTTCAAGGAACTCATTGTGGGCATTCAGGCCATTCGTATCAATGCTCTGAACACCAGTAAGGCTGCCTTATCTTCAACCAATCACAGGGTGCTCTCATATACATTGGAATCCAGTTTCTACCAACTGCTATACCCATGGATAATCTTCTTCAAGGCATCTTGCTCAGTTGCTTCTCACCAGTTATACCCAGTAAAGGTTCTGTGATTTGAAGTGGGTGAGTGAGGATAATAGTCAAATTGACAAGTACATCAACACTGAACAACCGCACAGTGTGATCTTTGCTCCCTTCCAAGGTATGATGAGCCTTGATATTCATACTTTTACTAACACAGATGTTCCATATTTAGCGATATATCTTGGCCTTACCATGTATAGCTTATTCATGCAAGTGAAAGTACCCCAGTTCTCTTTGACACCCTTGTTGAAGGTGTTCTTCAGGTGCACTCAGGTTCCCTTCCCTCATATTGACAATTACTTAATGTCCATTTGATTAGGGATGCAGCATTGTACTGCTTCTTGTAGGTTGCTGGTATTTCCTAGTATTACTTATGGCCTTATTCTCATCTCTTGCTGTCTAGTGTTTTGGGTGAGTGATCCCTAACTATTCTTAGGGTTTTCTAAGCATGTGCCAAGTCATGTACATTTTTGTCACACTGATGTTTGCTTTTGCAAATGAGAATTTGACTCCAGTCCCAGAAATGTGGGTGCTCCTTCAGTTTCAAATTTTCCTTGCTGATATTCTGATATCCATCAAAATGGTTAATTGCTATTCTTGCAATCATTGTAAGATTAACCCCCTTCATTTTGCCACACTCTAATATGGCTTTTTAGGGCAGGAGACTGGTTTTCAACATCAGAGATGTTACAACTCACAAGACTCAAATGAGCAATGACAGAAAGGATTCAAGAATGAAGAAATGCATTACTGAAGTGAAGATCTTGCACAGTCTTCATCTGTTATTGAAATGAGTCCTCCTTAGTAGAGGTCTGTAAATTCTAAATTTGTGTTACATGGTTTAAGATGTAGGTTTCCAATTCCCATAGATCTGATATGGAATGAGATCATTCAAGAAAATAATGTTATTTATTTGGCTCTTCTTGGAGAAAAATATGGGGGAATAAAACACAAAAACATATGACCTGTGGTAAACCCAAAGAAAAAAGAAGAAAAAAGAAAAAAAAAAGAGAGAGAGAAATTTACTATAACAATACAAGGGCTTTGTATTGTTGTATGGATTACAGAGGTTGAACATGACCATTTAAAAAAAAAGATATTAGACCAAAGGGACAACAAAAGCTGATTCCAGTGATCTCAGCCCTAGCAGATTATAGATTGTCCCAATGGATCTTGCTTATATTTTATAGACATGTCACTGAGACTCTATCCATGAGAATGATTTGAAGAGATACTAGACATTTGTTAATGGTGAGGAGATTCTGATTTTTCAAGATACTAAGTGTTGTGCTAGAGGATTTGTCAAGCTAGTGGATATGAGTAACAGTGATCTAATATTCAGAGATTGTTAAACAACCAGCAATTTATGATCAAAATCCACTTGCTTTGCTGCCACCCAGAACACAAACTGTGTCTTCTGTTCATCTTGACCCTGGGATCTGGGAAGCAATGCATGAGCTCCTGATGAACACACCTGATGTGGCCAATTTAAACTCAATTTCCAACCAGTTCAAGTCCCTGGTGAGAGAGTCCATTAAGCTCATCAAGGAAAACCATCATCTAGTTAGCAATGTTGTTGTTATAGATGCTCTCAATGAATGCTCAGAACCTAAGAATGTAGCGCTGTTGATAAAGATGATCCTCGATGGTGACCTGAGACCCAGCTCTTCCTGATTCGGTTTGGCCTTGCTACTTCATAACCAGTGCTGTGACTGCAACTCAAACTCGTCATCCCACACTTCCAACACATCTGTCATTCTATTCAACATTGAAGATACCCATGCATGCAATGGATCCTTACCATTTGGCAATGGCTGTGCCATGTTGGGAAACTGACTAGATATCTTGGGATGTATTTATGACTATTTTAGGGAATTTATTTCGAAGGAAAAACTCAAGATTCGGGGATCTCGGTGAACTAACTATTGTGCACGACGCGTGAATCTGCACGCGCCTGGCGGAGTTTTAAATAGTCCAAACCTTCGGGTAGGGGAAAATAAATGGTTTGGGGGTGTTCTAGCTACTAGAACACAACAATAATAGGTAGACAATATACCTATTCTTCAATATCTTGAAAAGGCACTGATCCTGGTGTGATATCTGTGACTGGGAGGCTAGCAGAATAAAAGAGAGAAATATTTCTAGATATTGTCTCAGTGAAGGGATAGAACTAGAATTCCTTATTGTATATTGTCAAAATGTCATATCTTTGTACAGTTAAACTAATATCAACTATTGGAAATGATTGGAAATGGTTGGAAATAGAAATAGGGGTCAGGGGAAGAAGATTGATCCCCTGTCAGCTTGGTCATGATGAAAATGAATAGAAATGTCTTCCTATGAGTTTAAATACTGTTGGGAATTTTTCTCGTGACTAAATAGCTAATAGAAATGTGGGGAACAAGTCATGGGCACTAGGGAATTGGAAGTACAACAGGGGGGAATTAATTCTCCTGCAAGCATTGGAAATTCAATATTAAAAATATTACATATCCAAAAGATGGATATATGCACCATGATTCATTTGGAATATCTTGATATTCATCTTGAAAGGTGCTCTGTGAAGTTTCAGGCTGGTGGGTGAAGAATTGAAGCTGAAATGAATATTTTGGTAGCATGGGTAGGAGGAGAAGATCATTTCCTGGGGACTTATTGGCTGTTTTCTATAACATGCCATAGGT
>QFEC01008658.1:0-12468 GCA_003316585.1 Gomphus bonarii
CCGACAAGTATCATTGCTCATTTCCCTCTTCCACTCCTAAGTATTGAAGCTCTTGTCGTTGCTGCCAGGACCTTAGCCGACTGAGCCAAAGGGGCGTCAATGGCTAAGAGGTCTAGCCAAAAAACTTGCGAACCTTCTAGTTTGCAAGCATGCATGAATGCGGCTGTATTAACCAGGGCTATATGCGAAGCTTCCAGCTTTCAGGTGGATCCAGATAAGGGCAAGGGCAAGGCAGTGCAAGCTGGCTCGGCCAATGCCGTCGGGACATCCATAGACTCCATAGAGGTGGTTCGGAATGTAATACTGCCCAGTACTCAGTCAATCAATGGATTGTATCGGGTGAGCCAGTTGTGTCTGAGAACTACCGAAACGGATGTATCTAATGACATGACATAAAATTCTATGGAATGTGTGTGTCCTGAGGGGAAGCAGATAGGTATTTCTACTAATTTGGTAATGACCGAGTTCATACTACCATCGAATAATTTCAGAGGAATGGGAGGGATAGAACGAGTAGGTATACTGTGATTTTGGATGAAAGTGGATTCTATAAAACTGTGAGTGGAACCTGAATTAATCAAGCATTTGAATGGGGTATCAGAAGAATTAGGAACAGAATCAGAAGACAAGTAAACTATTAGAGAGTTCAGATTAAATATAGCAGAAGTGTTGAGCTTAACCTCACTACTAGCACCAGCTGAGTCAATGCAACTCTCGGGGTGCTCAGAGGCCAAAGAGTTGTGGACTATTTTTTTGGCTTGGTAGCCTTAGCTGAAGTTTCAGCTTTGGTTTCTGAGGCAGTAGCCACTTTGGGGGTTGAGGGAGTGGTCGTTGCTCGTGCCTTAGTTGATTTTGGGCAGTCTGTGACTTTGTGACTGTCAGCGCCACACAAGAGACAAAGGTTATTGTCAATGCATCACTGGCGTTCCTTGGGAAGGAGCTTGCCATCCTTACCGAGCTTGTTCGCATACTCAGGTGGGTTCAGCTGGGATGTAGAGTTGTCCTTGCCCTTACCCTGGGGTTTTTCCAGGCTGTCAGACCTGTCCGTGTTAGTGGACTTGGGCTTGTCTGACTTTCCTTCTTTTTTCGGCTCAGCAGGACCCTCTCTTGTCTGACTTTCCTTCTTTTTTCGGCTCAGCAGGACCCTCTCGGGCCTGCTCTGCCTTTCTCTCCTAGTATCTTATGTCGATACATTGAACAATGTTGTGAAGCTGGTCGAGGGTCTGAGGCTTGTCGAAATGGACCAAGCCGTCCTTGATTCACTTCAGTAGGGCCATATAGGCCCTTCGAAGCAGGGCATTGTCATTGTAGTCAATGAATGCAGCGAGTCAATAAAATTCCACAAAGAACCGAGTGGCCTTGTGGTTTTCGTGCATAGTTAATTTTTCGAGAGCAATCTCAGCTTTGGCTTGTTTGTCCCAGGAACCAAAGTTGATTTGTAACTTGTCGAGAAAGCCATCTAAGTTGGTGGCCTATCTCGGCTCAGTTCAGGGATCACCGGTGAGATATGGCTTGAAACATTCCAGTGTGGTCCCTTTCAGGTAGGAGATCATGTAATTGACCTTCTGCCTATCGTCAGTAAAGGAATTGGGTCGCATCCAGAAGTTCATATTGCACATAAAGATGAAGCTTTTGAGCTTCTGAAGGTCGGCTCTGTTGAATGGGTCCAGGTCCCAAGTTTAGGCGGTCTGACCATCTTGGTGTTGTTGCCATGTGGTCCTACCTAGCTCCAAGATTGCATCAAGGAGGTCCCAATTGTTTGTGGGTTGAGGGGCACCTCTGGGGGGAGAAGCAGCCCTTGGAGGAGAAATAAATTGTGGAATAGGAGGGTCATCGGGTTTGGCGGCCTCGGGAGGCCTAGCTGAGTCGTGATCGCTCCTATCTGGGTTATTTTTGTATTGGCTGTCACCTTGTTGCTCATACAGTTCATCATCGATAACCTCTTCAATTTGAGCAGATCATGAGGGAGAGCCAAGAGAATGGAGCAACCAGGGTGAACCGTTATGACTGAAGCGGAGAGGCAGGGTAGAGGATATTCTTCGCGCTCTTCACTGTAAGACCGTAGGGGTGAGCTGACTGTGTTCAGCTTGTGCTATAGCTCTAGTACATGGGGACATGGCTGTGAGAGTGGTATAATAACGGATAGATGGGTGATTCAGATAATACTGTTAAGTGCATGCACAACACGCCCTTGGTTCGGGTGGTTCGGCTTGGTCCAATGAGCCGAAGGCTGATGTGGCATTGGCCTCAACGTTCATGCGTTGCACCTATCTATCTGCTGAGCCACTATATTTCAGGTGGGGCTTGGTTAGTGACCAAGGTTGTTGGAACCGAGCGGTGGATGAAGAGACTTAAGAACTAGAGGATGTATGTCTAACTAAGTCAATTATCTGAATGAAGAATACATACAGATAATAGGTAACTTATATAGGAAAAGAGAAACGATTAAGGTATGCAACAGGGTTGCATTAGACATGGAAACTAGGATGAGGATATGTGGAGCGAAGGTACTAGAAAGAATGAAGGCGGGCATACATGCCCATACATGAGCCAAAGGGTACCGAAGTGAAGCAAATAAATGAAAAGGATCAAATGGAGTAAAGTAGAATATAACTGAACTGAGCCAAACGTGATCCTAAGACTTGTAAGTCAAAGACTAATGAAAGGACCTCGGTTGTTGCAGCCGAGTGAGCTGAGGCTCGGTAGATCGTACTTTGACACTTACCAATAATCAGCATTGAAAACTCATCAGTCCCTTTTAGGGCATTCCTTGGCGCCATCCTGTCCACTGTCAGAGGTGTTTGCATGGCAGATAGTGAATTCAATCTAAATATGCAGTTAGATACCATTGAGGAAGATGACAACCAGGATTCTTCACCTGATGATGACATAGATGATAGATCAGGAGAGTATCAGGGTAGATCAAGTAAAGGAATGGTGACTGAACCTATGATGACCTGTAGTCATCATTGTGCTGGTGAAGAGAACGCCGAGTGCATGCTACAGGTTTGTTATCCCTTTCATCACTGTCACTCAACTTACTCATTTAATTTTAGGTTACTTCATCTTCTCCCAACTCACCTGAATCCTTTCAAGTTTGGGTCCATCTCCACTCCTTTTCAAACAACACCCTTGCCTTGCCACAGTTGGCCAAGAATGAGAGGCAACGGTTATGGTTGACCCACTTTATAGCATCTGGCTCAACTGGCAATGTCTGGCAACGTTGTTTTGATGGGAGCAATGACTTGTTTGCTGCCAAGATTGTTGAGATACTATCCTGCACCAACGCAGACCACCAATACCAGCTCTGTAATGAGTTTAACACCTACCTTACCTTGGAGAGGGTATTCTAATGTGGGCAACGCATGATCACATCAATGTTCTTATCCTCAATTTATATGATGGTGTTCTGAATGCATGGGATGAGCTAAATGCTTCAGGAGCAGCGGAAATTGTATCAGAATAATTCTCACATTGACAATACATGATTTTGTGCAGAGATCAAATATTCAAGTTGGTATAAGACCTCCATAGCATTGGAATAGTGCATAATGACCTTGAACCCCAGAATGTTGTATGGATTCATGGAAGTGGCTTCTGTCTCATTGATTTTTCAGAGAGTAGGAAACATACCTGCAAGGAAATCAAAACATGATATGTATGTCTATTGCTTCTTCTCTCTTTGAAGCTGACATTGGAATAGGTCAGCCAACTGAAAACTCCTTACCCTGCTCTGGTCCAAATGCTGAAATGTTATGAACTGCAGGCACTGCAAAAATTGTTGGAGAATAGGCAGCCCTTGCAGGATAAATATTTTTTACAATAAAAAAGCTTATAATTTATTTGCTGGTCATTTTCTACTGTGTTGAATTCATATGGTAACATGTTGTAATGGTTATTTTTACATCGATTAAGTCACATGACTTTTACCTCTCCATTAGATTCCAGAGCCATGACTCGACCATTCTTTGCTCATGACCGAGTAACTTATTTCCACTTGTTTGATCACCATGCTCAGGTGGTCATCATGAAGCTTAAAGAAACAGTTTCACAAGGAGAAGCAATTGACTTTCAGGTGTAGAGCCATACCACATTGTCCGAGTAGAGTCATTGTTTCCAATGTCAGCTTATTAGGATATCATGTCGATGTTCGGATCGTACACCACGTGACTGCTCTCATTCATTTATACTCAATAGGTTCGTGTTGGACACCCCCACTGAGGTCTTGTTTGGAAGTAGTATACATCCCTTGGATGCTCCATTACCCTACGCACATAATTCTTCACGGGAAACTTGGACAGATTCAAACTTCAACGATGATTTTGCCAAGGCTTTCAACCAGGCACAATATCAAATCGCATTGCGGTATCAACTTATGAGCATGTGGCCCTTTCTGGAGTTCTAGAAGGATAAGACGACGGATGCCATGAGAGTCGTATATGACTTTATCCATCCTATTTTGGAGGACGGCATTGGGAAGAAATGAACAAGAGAGAAATTGTTGCCCATACATGAAGACAATAGCCACTGTGAGACTCTGTTGGATGATTTGGTAGAGCAGAATACTGGTGAGTGTTCAAGAGTAACAGCCAAAAGTCTTATTCTCCAATATCAGGTCCAATACCCTGCAACTAGCCCTCCGACATGATGGCTAACTTATCATCAACTGCGATATCTTCATAATATTCCTACTCTCTATTCCATGAGAAGAGTGTCGACTTCACCATGACCTGCTATAGCATGGTGGACCTCACGACATGTGGCATGGCAAGATCCATTACAACCCATTGGCATTTGATGTAGGTGGCCTTGGAGTTCTCTTCTGCCAAGAATTACAGGCCAGATTTCATATTTTGTATCGTGCAATCCTAGATGGACTCACTTACCTAGGGTCTTTGCCACACCGTTTTACTCATTCCCATGTTTGTGCTGCTAGTGGATGGAATGAAAACATAGTATATCAGCTGTCTATTTACAGCTAGCAGAGCCTTCGAGTGTTTGGAAGGTTTCATAGCCAGAATGACTAGATATTAGCATCAATTTTATGCGAAACCTTGGGATGTAAACTATGTTCCTTAAGAAGGCTTTGATCAGTGGAAGGGTTTCAGACACACTTATCAAGAAATGAGGTAATCTCTGTGAGTCAAACACATCATTTCAAATTGATATTTTTTGCTAAATCTGCAATGATGAGCAGGGATGCAGGCTCATGTTATGTGGATTAGGGGATGGAAATAGAACATAATTTGCAGAAGTGTTCAGAAGATGTTTCATTATAATAGTCTCCCATGAAACCAGGAAGCGAGAAAGAATACTGATCATTCTTCACAGTATATTTTTCTCTTTTTTTGTAGACAAATGGATTACTCACGACCATGAGTAGCACTGGGAAAATTCTAGAACCATTGCCAATGATGGGTATACTTGCAACAGCACAGCATTACCACGTCATTCTTGCAGTGCAATTGAAATACACAACCTACCATGATCCAATTAATAATCTTCACGACTTAGCAAATCATTCATGTTGAGCTCACTCATGCAAGTAATAGAAAATTGTGGAGGGAGTTTCCTATTTTTATTTTTATTTCAGCAGTATAAATGACTAGAAGCTAAGTCTAGAGGACAGTGAAGGCTTGAGATCTACAATAACAACAAGGGCTGATAGATATCCAAAGCATGCTTTTGAGGGAGAGAATGCATGTGCATAAAAGCTGCTAAACTCTGGTGGAAAAGAGCAAGGCTCAAGTGGAGGATCGGCAAGAATCCAGTCCTTATCCCAAGATAGTGACACTGGATGCTCCCCCAAAGCCACAAGTTGAAATGTGCCTGGGAAGATATGTGTGACTTGGCTTCTGTCTGGCAATGCAATGGAAGTGAATTTTGTATATGAAGTTGATTCACCAGTGATGATGTTCCAGATATGAATTTTGTTGTTCACCAAGCCAGAGACTACTTGTGCTCCATCAGCCAAGATGGCAACAGAAGTCACCCAATTCAAATGTCCCTCAAATATATGCTCTTATATCCCCATAGTAGCACTCCAGATCCAGACCAAATTGTCTTTTGAGCCAGACACAACATCTGCTCCATTGGCAGAGACACACAGCATGGCATCTGAATGTTCCACAAGTATGTGCTCAATCTTGCCTGTCATGACATTCCAAATCTGGACAGACTTTTCAAGTGAACCAGAAACCACATGTATCCCATCACAGTAAAATGCAGGAGACCACACTGGATCTAAATGATCCTTCATTTCCCACTTTAACTTTCTGGTAGCCATATTCCATCTCCACACTGACTTGTCAGCTGGACCAGAGGTGATTTGTTTGCCATCAGGTGAGAAGGACACTCTTCACACTCCACCCAAATGTCCCTTCAGCACACGCACTATCTTCCCCATGTTGGTATTCCATATCTGGACCAAGTTGTCCATTGATGCAGACACAACCAGTGTCCTATCAGGCAAGAACGCCACTGACAGTACCCAAGCTGAATGTCCTGTCATCTCAAGCTCTCTCTTCCATCAAATCACACACCAAACAGAAGTTAAGCTTGACACCCTGCATCTCCTGTTACTTGAGAGAGGGCCCAATTCAGACTCCAATTCTCTGGTACTCTGATCCCAAATCCAGACTAAGCTGTCCCAAGCCCCAGAGATGATGCATATCCCATCAGGCGAAAATGCAACAGATGACACCTCACTTGCATTTCCCTTCTGACAAGATTAAGAGCCAGAGAAGTAAGAAGTAAAATAGTGTAGTGTTTTTTGTTTTTATTGATGGAGAATATTCCCTGGTAGTCAAGAAGTGCTGTCCTGAACCAGCAATGAGAAAAGAGGGAGTTATCAGGGTTCAACTCGGAGTTCATTGTCAGTTGTTGTTTCTTGTTGATTTCCTTCCATGACTTTCTGCCACTTTCTGGAACCTTCCATCATTTTCTGTAACCTTCCAGAACTTTCCATAACTTTCTGTCACTTTCCGAGACTTTCCAGAACCTTCCATCACCTTCTATGACCTTCTGTGACCTTCCATTAGGGTATATAAGTGTGACTAGTGTAACGGCTACCCCTCAGCTTGATCTCTGAGGATTACTGCTACACCAGGTGGAAAATACCCTTATCAGCTCACTAAATATTGGAGTATCTTATTGTTATGACCTTGTCAATAGCATCACCCTCACAGGAGTGATGGGAGAATTGAGTTGAGGTTCAACACCTTTCGAGGTGTTGAGAGAGTGTCATCAATTGCTATCATGGTCATCCAACAAGTCAAATTTATCGAGAAGGTTGTTGATGAGGTTATTTAGAGGGGTGTACAGTTTCGAGGGTGCCACGGGGTTTGAAGGAATTCCTGTCCATCTTTTCCTCCAGTAAAGACCAGTTCTGCATTTTGTAAATGTTTTATGGATATAGTTGTTAACCGGGAAGAATTTTGCAAAGAAGTGGTTATCTTCAGTCCAGACATCCTGCAAGTGATCTTGCACAGGAAGGACAAGGTGATTCAGGGAGCTAGAGGAATTTTTTCCGGTTATTATGAACACATTAGGCATTTGGTTGGGTGTTCAGGATGTGTGAAGGACAAGGCCCCTTGACATGAGTCTTAAATGTCTGAAAAAGTCAGATGAGTCAGCAAGTTTAATGTTTGTGTCACAATAAACCATATAAGGTATTGTCAGTAGTTTCCAGATTGTTTGAGACATTTTTTATTCAACGATATCTAGGATTTATACAGACTCTATTCCTACCAATACAATAAATAAAATAAAATAAGACCAGCAAATTTGAAGGAAATATTGGAACAACTCAGAAGACACCCAGTTTTCTTTAACAATTAACTAAAATGGTCTCAAGTTTATTTCCCGTTTCCTTTACATGCTCATATTTCTAAAAAAAAAAAAAAACAATAGATTTTATGAAATTTCTTTGCATCAAAAATGTCTCAGAAGACACTCTTCATAGGTTCTTGATTTTAAAACATCAACCTCCATTTTTTTTTCAGAATGAAGACTGTCTGATGTTCCATCAATCCCCATGATAGGACCCTCCATATGGCTGCTATCTACATATGGGTTCCTTCTGGCAATGATGTGATTATTTTTATGGCTATCTACCTTGTTTGAACCTGTTCATGAATATTTATAAGTACATCATGCATACCAAATTGCTCCTATATTCATTGGCTATCAATTTTTTAATAGTTTGCACAGGCCATGCATATGACACTGGGTACCACATCAGTCACATGTTGTCAATCACTACATTAGAGTAACTGAAAAAATCTCCCACTCCAGACTGGCATATCAGGAACTTTTTGACATGGATGCCATGTTTGAAGGATAGTCACACTTAAAAGAAGTCCAGGTGAAAGTCAGACATAGTTTCTTGGAGGAACATTGCGAGAATCTACCTGTCAAAGTACGATCTACCAAGCCTCAGTTCTCTCAGTTGTTGCAACCAAGGTCCTTTGATTAGTCCTTGACTCACAAGTCTTAGGATCATGTTCGGCTCAGTTTGGTTACAATCTACTTCACTCCACTTTATCCTTTTCACTCATTCGCTTCGCTTCAGTACCCTTTGGTTTATGTATGGGCATGTATGCCCACCTTCATTCTTTCTAGTACCTTCGCTCCACATATCCTCATCCTAGTCTCCATGTCTACGCAACCCTGTTGCATATCTTAAATGTTTCTCTTTCCCTATATAAGCTACCTATTATCTGTATGTATTCTTCATTCAGATAATCGACTTAGTTAGACATACGTCCTCTAGTTCTTAAGTCTCTTCGTCCACCGCTCAGTTCCAACAACCTTGGTCACTAACTGAGCCCCACCTGAAATATAGTGGCTCAGCAGATAGATAGGCGCAATGCACGAATGTTGAAGCCAACGCCATGTCAGCCTTTGGCTTATTGGACCAAGCTGAACCACCCGAACCAAGGGCGTGTTGTGCACACACTTAACGCTACCATCTGGATCAAGTAGCTATTTACACTGAGGATGAGTGACCATAGTAACGCAGTGCATCCATCATATAACAGGATCTCACCAGAAAGATGGAGGAAAAAGAAAAAGAAAAATTTGTATATAGTATGGATAAACCACCATTCCAGCTCCTAGGCACCCTTGAATGTGAGTTCTGTTGGGAATAGTAATAGTACTAGGGTAATTACTGTACTATATCTGAATTACTGTACTATATCTGAGTTCTAATAGATAAGCACCCATGTGGATGCTTGCTATGCTCTGCCATCTGTGTATGAGTCTGTATTTGAGTTTGTCAACACATCCTTTATTACTTTGACAACTTCCCATTCTGTACCTTATGTATGTTGGAAATACACATTGAGCACAGATTATTTTTATCTCTACAATTCTATTCACAAGTCAAAAACATGAGTATATTAGCAAGAGGACATTGGTGTGACCATATACACATGATGAGACTTTGGAGGATCAAGTGAGGCTTTGGTGTACCTTGGATATGGGTCAGATGTGAATGATTAAGGGCACTATGATATAGGATATCTGAGATCTATTAGAGGGGATCTAGGATCTAACAATGTCACATTATTTAATTAATTAGACTGCACATATTTATGATTGGGTCCAAAAATTTCCAGAGTAAAGAAAAATATTATACAAGATCTGTGATTATTCTTAGAAAACTAGTTTGAGTTTCATGGCTCTTTGATTCAGGTAGGGGTGGACTGTTGGATGCCAACAAATGCATTTTTAAATATTTGGGACTTTCTCTGTTGAGAGCAATATACAAGAAGGATCATATTTTGAGTTTCAGACAAATCTGTGAAGAAATAACCAAGAAATGACAATTTGAAATTATCTCAAAATAATAATAGAAATATGACTTTAGCAAGGTCATGTGTGAATGACAATAACTACACTCTTGGTACTTAATAGATTATGTAAGCAGTCCTTGTCCATTGACATATGCAAGTAGGTTGAAGGTTTACCACAGTGTCCACACCTATAGGAGAGCCTTAGAAGCAAAACTTGACATCTTTCCATTGGATTCTATTAGCAACAAGATCCTTAGGCTTTCCTCTTAGGAATTCCCCTAGCTAGCACTGTGTTAAATACTGAGTTTAAGACTACCTAGCCCAAGGTGGAATGAGTTTCCCTTACAAATGCTATTTATTGTAGTTCCTCTGACATAGACAATCCAGCACCCCCAAAGCCATCAGTAAAATCACCAATTCAGCTATGACAAGCATGCAAGAACCCTCTGAAGCTGTAGTCCATGAGGCTAATCAATTCAACTGCTCTGGCCCAAAGAAGCTGTAAGACACGTTCTGCAATTCTCATTGAACTTATAAGAGCTGTAAGCACTCAGTTGTATGACATGCTTTGAAATTAGATGGCATTCAACTAAGTTCTCCTTGACCTACTTGATGTTGGTGTTGTAGCACACTCGGAACTTCGACCCCATCCTCCAATGTGGGTTACAATCTCCTACCGCCAACACGGAGAGGGCAGGGACAGGTGTACCGTCGTATAATTGTGTAGATAGGCAATGAACATCAGGTGGGGGAAACATCTCAACTTCAGTCACAAATACTAACGTGATGCTTAAAGGTGATAGTCCTATTCCCAATTGGTTGCCTTCGCGTTCGGGCAATGGTCGCTGTGTACATGAAATTTCAAACTCGAGTTACGAACCAGGTAATCCTCGTCTCTGTACAAATATCCCCTCAACCCTCGCCTGTCGTATTTGTAGAGTCCCCTCATTTGTTTCCCTCAGCTAACTATGGTGTTCGGAATATCTGTCACCCAGAACACCATAAATAGCTGAGGGATACAAAGGAGGGGACTCTACAGACACAACAGCAAATGATCGATGTGGGGACCCTCGGCATAATATACGGTCATTTTTCCTTATCGTATAGAAATCCAGTACAGACGGCACGGCCTGATGGGGTGCTGCGAGCTTTCCATCCTCTGTAACTCCTTTGGCGTGGCTAGACATTTGAGCACGGGATCGAAGTTTCGAGCGTGCTGCGACGCGGATTGGTTGACGGCGTAACGAACCCCAAATTAATGAGTCGACATGCTGCGACACCGAGAAGACTTGGGTCAAGACATGAGCCAGGACTCATAGACAAACTCACTTGTTTTCGTTGATCTCATGAAGAAGGGAGAGCAATGGAAATGGGGAGAGGCTGAGGAAACAGCACTCCAGAGACTCAAGGATCAGCCAAGGGCATTCGACAAAAGCGTCAGAGAACGAGTAGTAGCCAAAGAGACAGAGATATCACGGGTATTTATCATGCACAAGGGTCGTTCTGCAATACCACCCTAATAACAACTTTGAAGTTCAACTGATCACATGCTTTGATTCGCGCATTTCGCTAACAGGTTGTGTTCCTGTGCGGAGAGATCCCAAGTCCGCTGTGAAATTACCTTCCCCATTTGTCCGTGACGGCTCTTGCCTCAAAGGCCCACCAGCATCAATACATGCCTTCTTGGGCTATCAGGGTAACGTAACAACATGCTAACAGTGCGTGCGAACAAAGATCCTACATCAAAATTTCTGACAAGCGGAATAATTCCTCGCTTCTGCATTCGTTTACCTTATTACTCTACGTCCCATGCTACCTCTTCAGGAACAAATCTACCGTAAGCAATGTGGTCCTTTGTTTCTTGTGTTATAAACTTAGCAACAAGGCCCCTTGAATCGTGTTATTGCATCTGTGATATGAATTGGTGCAGATATACTGTAGATATTAATTTCTCAACATGGAAGAATATGTCCGAAACGTGAATCGTTAAGCCCTGTCGCGCGTGCGAGCCGCAAAAACTCAATGGGTTGAGTCAGCCTGATAGCCTCGACAACCCCTCAAAGATACAGGGTCTCAAACTATTCCAACGGAAGCAAAGATGGATTTGCACATAGAATATTGTGGGGAGGGCACTTGCCTTAGATAAATCATCCGAAATATGGGTCGTTGCATCAATAACAATAAGAATTTGCTGAAATATAAGGTAAACATAGAAGGTTCCCGACGAACGCTTCGTCCTGCATTGGCCGCATAAGCGAGAGGGTTGATACTGCTGCAAGGTGGATGTAATGCAGAACCGCTCTTCATCTGATGTTACATTGAAAGTCGTCTGGGAGTATACGTGAGTATAATGTATGGAAGACGAGGAAATGTGACCAGGGAGAACTGAGATCCTAATGATAGAGGATGTTTTCTGGGTGGGTCAGTACTGAGGGAGTGTCGGTTTGTTGGTCACAGCTGGAATAGGGGGATGTAAATGGATTGAGAGATGCGGGTGTCTGGGCGTAGGAAAGCGTTGACCACGGTGTTTAAGTAAAAGTTGAGGACAAATGGGAGTATATGGTGGGCCCTTCGGAGCATGACTTTGAATCGTGAGAGTCTCAGAGGTGAGAGTAGAGTTAGGATTAGTCAGTAACCAAGTCGTAAATCCGATGCAGATATGCCCGCT
>QFEC01008662.1:0-10562 GCA_003316585.1 Gomphus bonarii
GTGGTGGAACTGTCAAACGTATATAAGCTTCTGGGTGCAAGAGAAATAATATGCTCACCAGGAAATGCTGGATACATACTGTATCCGAACAGCGAATATTAGGTCGTTGGGATACTGGTCATATACACAGACTGCTGCAGTGCAAATTGCCGAAAGGGCGCTCACCCCTTTTGGTATCTATCATAATTGATAAACGCGTATGAGACCACTAAAACAACTTACTTATGTAATGGCAACCGCAAGGTGCTGTGCTCTTTTGCTTCCACTCATCTACTCATCTACTCGCCCTTTTAACTCCAACCTTGCGTCTGATTTTTACATGACTGGCAGGGTCTGCTTTCCTTCGTGAACTCAGGGACTGCGCTTCGCTGCGTAAAAATTTGTGATGCTCGGTCATGGCGCGCGCTCGTGGGTGTCAAGCTCAGTTACACATCGCCTCTCATAGCCCGTTGCAGTCTTCAGTTATAGAATCATAACGTTGGTCACCTTGCCAATCCGTGATGCTCACCTGGAGTTCATGCACCGGGGAATGACCTGTGCCATTGACTGCACCACTGACGTACCACGAATGCTCACCGGCTTTGCTTTCTGATAACCAACAAGGCTCCAGGCAGGACGCAGTACGTCCTGCTGCGGATCCGAAGGTTTTTTACCAACTTCTGATCTGTCGAGAATTGGAATTCTTACGGATATCCAGGGCTCAAATTTGTATTATATGGCAAAAAGTACCTTAAACCCCTATGTCTGGCTCTGGTTTACGATTCAAAAGCTTTGTGAAAGAGTACTCAACTTTATTGAGGGTATTGTGTAGCGTGATGTAGCCTGATTTGTATGAAGGAATGTAGCCACCCTTGCCAATATTTCATCCCCATATATGCACTATTTCCGTCGCTCTCGAGAAGAGCAAGTTCCTGCTAGTTTCCTTACAAATAATTTTCATCAACACCTGGTGAATAAATGGGACATTGGATAATAATTTTTCTATTCTATTCTCAATTTCTTTCATTTCATTTTTCCGGATGATGGCTCATAATTGGAAAGCAATGAGGGGGAAAGAAAAAAAAACAAGCACTCGAGTGACATTCAGCTTGGGTGAATCCAGTTCCATTCTCTTCTGACGGGACACACATCTTGTTCTGGGTTGGATGACAAGACTTTCCAAGTCTGAAATACCACCACAGATAGAACACATACTTGAGAGCCATTTGAATTGGGTTAAATCCACTGAAGAATTGATTGTAATTCTACAGTATGTTCTGGCAGAAGTCAAATTGCATTACAAGAAGGATACAGCCATCGTTCTAAGAAAATATGGAATGCATTAGAAATGTCCAGGGAGGGAACCCACAATAATGAGGGAGCAGACCAGCGGGAGGGGTAGGAACAGTGCGACCTGAGAGTGAGAACATAACCTTAGCATGATGGTGGGGGCAGGCAATACAGGAAAGGAGACAAACTTACATAGAATTAGACTTGTTCTCTGTACTTTGCAATATTTTCATCTGCAGTACCCTCCCAGCTGGTTTCTTCTTGTACACAGGCCTTCCAGGTCTCCAAGTTCTGGCAGAAGAGTATTTGTGAGATGGTATCAGCGTCCACGGTAGTGATAGTCGTCCTGCCAGGTGCTCGTTGGCCAGTACCAGTTGCTGGTTAGCTTGAGCTGGTATTCACTACCAATGGCCCTGTATTATTAACAGCATTCCCATCACCAAAATCTAGAGTTTTGGGACTAGACAGGAGCCAGTCTTGGGGTTGTATACATGATTCAGGGATGTCAAGTGGCTGGGCGAAAGGTCAGAAGTCGTGTACTTGCTGCTCATGTAAAAGGAGGAGGGTTGAAAAGGGGGCATAGCGGTCATTCATGTTCATGGGAATGGCTTTGCCATGATAGATCTTTAGCTTCAGAATGATTGACAACTTCTTCATTGATCATTCCGAAGCTAAAGATCTATCATCATTCCATGGCAAAGTTTGTAATAATACTGTTGGTTGAATAGATTGTGATGTGAGCTACACATCGATATGCCATTTCGAGGCTCATGCTGGGCAGATTTAGCTGACTTTGGGATATAATTCCTGTCTTTAAAAGTGGCCCACTAGACTTTACATTAGAGCTGTCAGAATAACAATAACGGTGAAACGCACGGTAGCATTCTCGCGGTTGCATTGCGTAACAATGTGGCAGTATTCAAGACTGACCTGCATACCGCAAACCAAACAACGCTGGGACACATTCCATGTATCCCTTTGGTTGATATCCATGTCAAAGGCAGTTGTAGTAGACATTTCTGAGAGTGGGTGCTCTGAAAAGCCAAGCCCTTCAAGACCATTGAGAGGAGGAAGTTCAAACGTCTGCATGAGAGTTAGCGGAGACTGAAGAAAACGGTGAGACATGACTCATCAAGCTGCCTTCCGTTGCGCCAGACAGCTATTTAACATGGCAAATTCTATTGCTCTATTGAGGAGAGGGATTCACATATTCACAAGGACCTCCTAGTTCGCTCATCTCGTGAACAGCTGAAGACATGAAAATGAAGGTGGATTTGAAAATTTCTTCTCCTGAAAGCTCATTGGTGTCCGGGGCGAATAGGACGAACCATCTGCACTCTTCCACACACAACATATGCTACCTAATGGACTCCTCTGCGCTTTGCTACAACCTCGTGCTTGACTATTTTTATGCTCCATCTGGTAAGATTGTGTTGTTCATTCAATCTCTCCCAGCTCTCCTCGGTACTCTCCCATTTGACCCATTCGGCCTCCTGTACCCTCCTCCACCTTTGAACTAGGCGCAGTCGCGATTCAAAATAATGATGCAGTGACTGGGCAAACTTCATATATGATATACACCTCGCTGATCAACGCACTCGTGGAACCAAGGAAATTGCTGTTCACCCTTGTCAATGTGAATCCTGAGTTTTAGGTTGCACCCCGCTCGGGGTTTCCTACAGTTTGTTCATGACATCTACCCAGCAATTTCTCCATAACTACACTGGCACTTCCGGTCTCAGCCCTTTGCAAGAATTCATTTCTGATGCTTTTGCTGATCACCTCCCCTTTTCTTCTTTCATCACTTCAATTCAAATATAACGGCAAAATCAAGCACACCCTTGCGCCCTTGATTCAGCAGAGATGTTGCTTCAGATGGCTCAACTTGACGGTCTAGTTTACACCCTCTAATGCTACTCGCCACCTCTGCCTAGCCCTCAAGGGTATCGGGAGCAATGAGAACATCAAATTTGTCAATCTCCCCAAGGGGTGTGTCGTCCTTCTGACTCTTGACCCAACTCAGTTTGCTAACTAGGAGCCCCTCCTCACCATCCATTTCCTCGTTACCTCAAGAATTCCACTTATCCTGGAGCCCTCGAACGGGAAGTTGACTACGAAGTTACCGTTACTTGCAGCATGTGAACCAGACTGCCAATTCTTCTGCTTCAGCTTCTCGTAATGATCATGTACAAAACCGTCTCCTTTCGCTAGCTCTTCATCAGACTCGTACGATAGTATCACCTGCACAAGAAACCTTCTACACCGTATTCCCCCACTGTATTTATGTAATGGTTATCTACTGCCCAAGTCGTTTCTCGAGCAACGGCAGGGCACTACTGTATGTCAAGAAATCGATGGCATGACCACTGCAGATCAAGTGCACTGCATATTGGCATAAGTTTCATAGGTGCGACGATTACACCCCAAGCGGGCGTCTATGTTACTCATTGCTAAGCCCAAGTTTTTGCAACTCTTGAAGCTGAGGATGCCTTCTTACTTTATCGGAGCAGTGTTGATATCCACCTCGAATCTAAACGAAACTTAAAGAAACAAGTCAGCAGATTATTTCATATTATTTTAACAGTAGCTGCCGGTTAGCGAGTACGTCAATGTACTAGGTTGGCTGCAGGTCAAACATCAATTTTGTTATATTTCACATCAATATAATGTAAAGAGCCGGTAGGAATACATCTATTGGGGTATCTAATGATACTGAAAGAATGCGTTTTCACTTCACTTTAAATGCAGCTTCTGAGCTATCATTGTAACTCCGCCACTGCTTGCGTTGTGCGGGATTTATATCACGCAATTTCACCTCATGTTTCACGTACACCAGCCGAGAACTATCTACTTATAATTCATAGCATATTATGTATTTTATAAAAAGCATATCTCTGCCTTTTTTCCCCGTCTCCCTATCGCCTCTTTCACCCTGAAGTCCTGCTGCACCGAGTCTTGTCAAACATGCCGGGACTTACATTCACCGTCGCAGATAATCATAATGGTCCTTTATCGCGCACTGACAATGACTCCTCACGAGATCCTCACCATCTTCCCTCTGTCGCATCAAGCCCGAGCCCGAGCCCCATTCTCTACTTGCCTCCGCTGCTCTCTTCGCTTCCTGCTCCACACCACACAGACATAGAGCCTCTTTCCTACCCCCCGTTGATCACAGAAACCCGACTCCCCGAAATTGACCCTGCCAGTTTGTCTCTCCATCACGCCCTTCACTATTTTAGACCAATAGACGACCAGTATGCTACTCGACCTTATTTCGAGGCATTCAACTGGGCCCAAATACAATTACCGGCGGAGGATGGTATGTGATACACTTTGAGCTTGCTAATCTTCAAACCGATGTATTCATCCAGAACGGGAATGGTACTGCGTAGCTTTTCGCAGTGTCCGTAAAGACGGCAGTGATGGCAGCGGTAAGTGTACTATTCACTATTTATTATGCACAACTTCCTGGCAATTACATTGGACTTGTTTCCCACATCAGCACTATATGAAGCGGACAAAGAGGCTCACGACGAAGCTATCCGGAACGGCGGAGTAAGTTTCCATTATATTTTCCAGTGATTGTTTCTCCATTCATATTTTCGAGCAGATTATCATGTACTGGTATGGAGTGCCCTCGCCCGGAACAGGCCAGAATCTAGCGACGTGTATATGGCAGTCTCGTCAGCACGCGATACTAGCGAGCACTCGGCCAAATCATATCCGTGCCGCGAAGCTCGCAAAGGGAGCGTATGCGACGTACCAGCTCGAGCGATGGGTGATCCGAAAAATTAGAGGAGAGACCGGAATTCATTTAGACCCATACAAGGACGGCCCAGTGGGGTGGTGAGAATGGGAAGATACCCCCCTTAAGAGCTACTCTTTTTTTGTTCTTCCTTTTTTACATAGATCTCCATGTTTCAGTTGCTGCTATCGCTACATTCCGTTTCTGTTTATCTGGTGGATACCTAGTTTCTTGTATATCTGGATATTACCCCCGTCTCTTATACAGTGGTTTTGGTCCAATCTTACTTGTTTTCTCTTGTTCACGTCGTCATCAGGACTCTGATTCCATCTCAGGCTGTCAAGTGCACCATGCTGGAGGCGATGTTAGTCCTAAGTCATACTAATCATGGCAAGATTGCCGTCCACCAACTACTGGCACATCTGGGTATCTGTAGCTGGAGTTTCATCGCAGGACCTGAATGGAGCTAGGGATAATCGAGATGCTACAGATCCAGTCTCATCTAACATTGATCTACAAATCCTTCTTGGAAGTCGTATGGCGGCTCATAGACCTCTGCCCTACCTCAAGGACTTGATGAACGTATTCTGCGCAGTGAGTGGAGTATATGTAGACAGCTTTCTGGTCCCCAGCCACACCACTGAAAACATCGACTGCAGAGGTCGGGGGTATCGGCCTCAAGTTTGGATGCAGCGTCTTGCGCCGGTACATGAAAGCGTCGATAAAGTTGATCATCGCTTTCAGTACCGGTGCCAAACGCTTCCCAGTCATACTAAATCCATCAAGATCCATCC
The DNA here is from genome assembly GCA_003316585.1 of Gomphus bonarii. NCBI lineage: Eukaryota > Fungi > Basidiomycota > Agaricomycetes > Gomphales > Gomphaceae > Gomphus > Gomphus bonarii. The sequence goes on from QFEC01008662.1 coordinate 5,809, forward strand.
AGTCAAGAGCAGCGCCAACTTGCTGCTTTATTATGAACAGGGACGCGGCGCCCTCTGTTGGCCTTTCTTCCAATTGATTCGCCAGAAAAATTCTTCACCATTCAACGTCTCTTAATCCTGGAAATCGCCATCCATAAATCCAATAAAATTGAACATTTGATTTTCATTCAAAGGTTGTTGAGAAGAGGCTGTTTAAACTTGAAGACAAAGCAAGGCTGATGATGGGGGCCTGTGGCAGCCAGAGCCACTGCAACGCCACCGGGAGCAATTAATTCTATGTTGTTGGGTGTGTTGTTGTTGTTTAGAGTGTGGCGTATACTTTTAGATGGTCCATTATCAAGCGGGTTTAAAGAACAACACGCATTAGTGACTCTGACAGTGTCGCCACAACTTTGAGTTGGTAGGATGAGTGCTGAGACACCCCACCACGGCGGTAAAGTTCAGAGCACCTCTGCAAGAAAGAACCCAGGCAATTAGATATGGTTGAGCACTAGTTCTGAGAAGGAATGACGCGATAACAGTGATTGAGGAATTTTGGCCTGCTGAAAACGCGATGAATTGTCTGTCTGAGATTGGAGTCAGGCAGGCAGTAGCGACGTTGATGTTGACAGTAAACGGGGTCGTGTCCACAGAGAGATGGACTAGTGGACGACTGAGATATTCCACCAAAGCCATCTGAGTAGCGAAGACAAGAATCCCCATTATAGTAACTTAGCAGTAGCTGTGATAGAAATAAGGGCTTTACTTATTCTTTCTAGTTGAGCTGTTGACTTCCGAAGACTGATATTATTTCAGGCTCGGAGTGTTTTTTTTTCTTTAAGCATTTTGGTTCCCGGCTCCAGGACATCATATCGATAACTATCACTCTCCACGCTCGAGCTGGGCTTGCTCACTGGAGCACCGGGGTTAACTTTGATCTTGAATCGGCGACGCATTAATCTGTTGTATCAAGGAATAAGTGCTAAGACTTGACCTACCAACGTGGGTTCGTTGTGATTTAATTGGAGCCTAAACAATTAGGATAACCGCCAATAACGCATCAGTGTTTTCCATCGTGGCGACCGTCATGCGTACACAAGCACCTAGAGCCAACCACCGATGACATGATACGCACCGAAAATCGTGGGAAAAGTCGCTTGAAATATTCCAAATATCTGATACCACCTTCTGCCAGAATCAACCCCTTTGTCCAGTATCTCCTTAACAAATATCATGCAGCTCACGCCAATAAATGCACCCCCGCTCAATGAAAGCGTGCCACCGATACCCACACTCTACGTCACCGCAACCCCGGGCACGGACCTCTGGCGCAAGCCGCCCTCCACAGAAGTCCACAACGCGCCATTTTACGTGCTTCACATGCCCGTGCCCAATTTTCACCGCGCACGCGTCACTGTCACGTCCAAGTGGGGAAGGCAATATGACCAAGGGGGGCTTGTGCTGTTTCGCCCCGCCTGGCCATTGCACACGCTCTGGGTGAAGTCCGGCATCGAGTTTGTTGATGGGAAGCCACATGTATCCACCGTTGGTGCACGGGACGCTGCTGATTGGAGTTTGCTTCCGATTCCGGGAGGAGGGTCTAGTATAACGTTTGAGATAGAGAGAGAGGAGGTGGACGAGGAGAAAGGGGCCGGGTCGAGTCTGTGGGTGTACTTGATTGACGGCGAGAAAAAAATGCCGGTTCGGGAGATGACCTGGGTGTTCAAGGACGAGCCTTTCGTGGGCGAAATGCTCTCAGTTGGAATCTATGCAGCACGTCCCACAAAGGAAGGAGAGGGCGACAAGGAGAGTCTCGAGGTGACGTTCGAAGGTTTGACGATTGGCTGAAATGGGCAGAAGAAGTATTCCGAAAGTAACCTGTACGACCATTCATAGGTCAAGTGTTTTGCAATGAATTGGGCTTGATTGAACAAATATAGGCATGATGCTAAGATATACTTGACACAAAGCGAATATCATTTGTGTCAAAGGTGCAAGTCCTCGATACTCCACGAGGGCCGCAAATCAATATCATATGGATCATGGTCATTCCGTAGAAATCGTTCCATGGCTGTCCACGCAATCATCGCAGCATTATCTGTCAGATGGCTCAATGAACACGGCTTTATGGAAGCAGAAGCGTTTTATGATATTTACCGGTGCAAAGTTCGACAGGCGGGAAAACAAGCGAAACTTTATGGGAGTTTTTTGCTACGCAGCTGTGCAGCCTAGTTATATATATATCGATCAATTCACACCATTGGCTGTCGAATGCAATCTTCAAACTCACCGTTCACGAAGGAACCTATTACTAGCCACACCACCGCTCACGATAACATGCTGAACATCGACTCCATGCCGCGAACACCATTCGAACCCTAAATGCAGCTTTTCCTCAAGTTGACCCACGGCCGCACGTTGGAATGCCCATGCCACACGCGCCTTTTGCTCAAACGTCAAAGCCTCTGAAGGGAGACCTTCAACATATCGTTGCACGGCGCTGTATAAGCCCGTATACGAAAACATGAGTTCTCCACGGCAGGCGAGTGGGAAACGCGGCTCGTATCTAGCAGCAGGATGTACATCATCCTTGCCACCTGAGGGGAAGCTCTGGGGATAGTCCGCACAGAATTTCTCGAGCGCTGCACCGGGTCCAAGGGTGTACCATGGCACGGAGAGGAGCTTTGACACTTTATCATACGCATTCCCGACGGAGTCGTCGGATGTTGTAGCAAGGATGCTAAATACCGTAGAAGAGCGTGCTAAGAGGAGGAGGGTGTGTCCACCTGAAACGAGGAGGGTGAGGAAGGGGTATGTGAGAGCTTCTGAAGAGGGTAGAGAGAGGAATGGTGTGAGGGCGTGGGCTTGCTGGAAATGACTACGTGTAAGGGACTATGTATACTTTTTCTGTATTTATTAGACAGAAGAGCGAACCATGTGATGCACGCCAACAAGTGGTTTTCCGAGTGCGGCTGCGAGTGCCTTGGCTGCGTTGGCAGTGACGCTAAGACAGCCTCCCATACCTGATGAGCAAATCGATCCGGTTGTAGTCAGAGACATACGATATACGACATACAACATATTGAGATGCACGTACCAGGCCCACGCGTAAATGCAATCCCATCGACGTCTGTAATGTTCAATTTTGCATCGGCAAGTGCTTTTTGGATGGCTCCGGGCTATCAGCGAAAGAAACATTAAGGAGATCACAATACCATTGATTCGTAAACCTACAAGATTTCGCTAGTATATTTACAATTATAAAATTATATTTCGGACGTCTCAGCAGGTACTAAACATACCTGATGACTCGCAATCGCCTCTGGTGGATAAATACCGCCGAACCTCTCATGTCTGGCAAAAAGAGAAAAAAGAAAAGAAAGACACGTAATCAGCACAAACGTCCTAAAATTGCAGCTTATTCAAACAAAGAGGAACATGCACATTATGTTGTTTCACCACCACATTAGCCAGAATTTCACGGGAGGAAGTGAGGATTGCAGCACATGTATCGTCCGCGCTGGATTCGAGGGCAAGAACCGTGAACGCCCTATTAAGTCGATGTTGCAGGTGATTTTTGAGAGAATGGGATAGGAAAGAGAAGGACAATGACATGGACAACCTCGCTTCAGGCTCGGGCAGAAAAAGCAAGTTGGGCGCTTAATAAAACGCTTTACAGTATAGATATAGCAAATAGGGTATCAATGATTCAAAATAATGACAACTACAATTTGATTTGATAATAATTATTGACTGCCATATTGTTACTGGCGAAAATTCTTCATACGGCTGGTTCTCAAAATCCCCTCCAAGGCCCGATATTTCACTATTTATCCTCGCTCCATGCCATCTTACAACGCCCCCTCCTTCTCCAACACTTCCCTCGCATGCGCCTTCGCTTCTTCGCTCGTCTTTGGATCTGCAGTAAGGTCCCAACTCATAAAATCCGCATGGAAAGAAAAAATACCAAAAACGCACTATGCAAAGTAGCCTTATACCCCGCAAGAACACGACTCGTACGCTGCTCCTTATGAATCTCTCCGGCGCCCTCAGTGGTACTCTCCACCGTGGCTGCAGGCGCGGATGCGAGGTCGTCAGGGTTTAGGCCTGCGGATTCAAGGACTTGTCGCGCGTGTTGCTTTGCATCCTCGGAGGTGTTTGGGTCTAGAATTGAGATGGTATTAATTTACACACTTGTCTTCACCTGAAAATTTCAGCCGAGCTACGCACTGTGCAGCGCTGCTTTAAAGCCTAAATATTATCATTATGCAGACACGTCAGCTCGAGGTCTTCACAACCTCTCACAACAGGCACGGGATACATTGCATCGAGTCGACTCACCTCCCAAAACGCGGTTATTGTGTTCGTTCTTCTGATCATCATTACCATATCCCTCCAGCAATTCTAATTGTTGACGAGCGTGTTCCTTTGCGCTTTCAGAGATTTTAGGGTTCGTTAGCGCGGCTTTGTAGCTGTCCAGGTGCATATGTCATGATCAAGGAAATACAACATTGCTTTTCTGTGGCACCCACCCGGCTGCGACACGTGTGTGATGTAGTTGGACTGGTGCAAGTCTGAGTCGACGAAGGGACGAAAAATGGCCTCTTAACACTCACCAATGGCAGTGGTCGACATTATGGCTAGAAATAGATTCTACATGCTGTAAATCAGCGGGTCTGCCTTATATATATCGTGTCCTCGCAAAAAGGGCTGAGACAGTGCGACGTCAGCCGTTAGACCGATGACGTCGTTTATTTCGGCGTCGACTTATGGAC
>QFEC01008672.1:4158-21069 GCA_003316585.1 Gomphus bonarii
ACCATGAGCTCTTCTAGACAAACCCAAGACTAAAAACTCAGTGACATATTTACATGGATACACTTTCAAAAAGTTATTATGCTCTCCTTGTTGGAAGATTTGCAACTGCCAGCAGTGTCTGGTTTACATAATTAGGACTCCATGTGACATGGAAAATTTTTCAGCCACAGGTGCCTGTTGAGATGTAAGCCCTTATTTTACCCTCAATGCTGATGAGAGTAAAAAGTGTAATAAGTCATACACTCAGTCAACACAAATGGGTGAATCAACTGAGGTATGGGTAACTACTGATATGGAATATAAGTGAATTAGAACAAACATGTGAGATGAAAATGTATATGCCTGCAAGCCTGGAGAAATGGGCTTATAGTCATGTCAGACCATGGCATGATGTCTGTGTGCATCAGAGCCTAATTCAACAAAAAGTTTCTTGATATGAGTGAGTGTTTGGGCTGCCATGCAGAGGACTCCTGAGTCTTTGTCTTTTGGTCCAACCTGGGCATTGGCCCTAGTAATGATGTGTTTCTGGTTAACATGTTGGCACATAAACTTGCTTGGGTAGCAGTATGGGTATGCTATGTCCCCTCTGGTTGGAGGGTTTTGGATTCTGATTGCACCATGCAGGTGTTGTAGCTGGTGTAATTGTTGGATTTATAGGAAACCCTGCTGATTTAATTATGGGGCACATGCAGGGAAACTATATGTGAGACTTCCAAGAATCGTCTCAACTACAAAATCTGTTTCAATGATCTATTTATGGAACACTGCTTACTTCTTGCCCTCTTTGTTCTTACTTTGTGTTATTTTGAATCCATATTCATTCATTGGAATTATGTTACCATTCATGACACACAGTAGTTGTTCTTCTACTTTTGTATATAAGTTTTTACTTGATCTCTTTCATGTTAAGGTGTGTATAAGTGCAGGGATAAACGACTCAGGGTGATCCTCCACTACTAGAACTATTTAGAATAACTTGTACTGCTTGAAAGTTTCTTGTTGTTCTGGCAACAAGAGTTCCAGAGGCTTTCTGGTCAATCCGGCACTTTAGCACCAGTACCGAGAGCTTGGGACTGATTTCTGGGAACACGGTAAATTCAATAACAATTGAAGGAACGGTCTCTATTACTCCAAATGTTGTGAGCAGATAGTACTATATAACTAGAACCTATCTGGATGATATCCAGAACTCAAACGCTGAGCAATGTTTCCAAATCAGGATTACCAGCAAAGCCCCAAACACAACAAGGAGTAAACAATTAATAGTGAATTGTTTGCTGCAGTACTACCTATAAGACTGGTAGTACTTATACAAAAGATAGATCCCTAGCTAGTGACAAAGAGAAAAAGAAAAAGTCACTACATTTGGTCAGAAGGGGTCAATTTCTGCTCTGTATGAAGATAGGGAGTCACGTATGCTATAGCCAGGCTATTGGAAATAAGAAAAACCATTGGAAATTGCTCTTAGACCTTCTTCCTTTGATCCTCTCTTGTCCCTCATGCTACACTATATCAGTAGCATGCTGTGAGAAGTGCAAAATGATCAGTGACTTCTGGTGGTAGCATATATGTGGTTGTCATGGCTCTCCCCAAGCTCCTGTCTGTCTTGGACCTTTTCCATTCCATTCTTAGTGTATTTCGAATGGATTCCCACTCTGTCTGGTATCCCCTATGTCCCTGTACCATTCCCTACCTCCATTCCATACCTTCTGATCATTTAGCCACCAGGGTGCTAAAGTGCCGGGAACTGAGTCTCATGTCCAAAATACATGTAAAATAATTGTACAACAATGGGGAATGTAGCTAATGATGTGATTATTTTTGGGATAGGTTTATACAATTAATGTCTTTGATATCCCACCCCCATATATCTGCTTTTTTTGTACTACTTTCGATATTATACCTATTTTTTTGTGTTTTTATCTATATACCTATGTTCCAAAGGTATTCTTTTCCCTTTATTTATAACATTTCACTATCTCTTTCCTTATTGTTCTCCCTCTTTTCATATATAGGTGCTCCAGGAAGAAGGCCTATCAAGTCTTATGCATGACATGACACTGAGCATTAGCAGTGCAATTCTCATGAATGCTAGTCAGCTTGCATTGTAAGTATTATTACTTTTGAATCATTTGTTCTTTGTCCTGGTTTTCCACTTGATTTTATTTTATGTTTTTCTTGAAGGTATTCTTCATTATATTTGTAATCCCAAATTTGGGTGTGGACACAAACATGGGCATGGGAAGGGAATTGCATTGACAAAATGGAGAAGAACTAAATATATCATTATTGCTGTCAATCTTCCAACAATGATTGGCACATATCACGGGTGACAATGATCGTGATGTCCTAGGGAGATGATAGAATGACTTATCCCTGTTGTTCTTTCCTGGGGTGAGAAAATCAGGTTCATCACTGGTACTCAAATCTAGGGGGTTGACAGTCATCCATCATGGTTATTTGTCATCTGTAATATTTTGTCACTTGTATCCCTAGCCCTGGCTTGAAGTAGCAGTAATTCATCTGGGATACTGGAATATTGATTGTATCATGTGGGGAGTGAAAAGGTTTATAGTTTCAACTTGCTCTTGAGACTTGCTCTTCTCGCTTTCACTTGCAACTTGATCTTTCCCTTAATACATTTGCGATAACTACATGGGTACTCAGACTGATGAATGAAACAGGATGCCTTTTACTTGTGGCATTTGTTCATCTTTCCCCCTCCATATATCTTTTTTCAATATCAGCTTCTGTACCTCACTTCTCAAGCAACAATTCTGATCTTCCAAGCCCAATCCGGCCTTAGCACCCCCTACTTCTCTGTACTTTCTCATTCTTTTCTAATGCTCGTCATTTCCAACCGCATCCCATACCAACTGTCCAAGCTTTTAATATTACAATTTCATAACTCACAACTCACTAGTCATCCCTTGGATCCTTAAACTTCTCAACTCACATCTCACACCTCAGACCATGGCTCACTCTCTTCCACCAGATGCCACTACCCCAAGTTGATGCCTCTCAACCACAAGATGTGCAGTGACAATATATAGTTTTACTATGGGAGGTGTTTTTTTGTCTTTCCTTTCAATTTTTTTACTCTGGTACTCAAGTTGATTCTTATGTCCAACAGAGAACAGTAGCAATGGCCATCTGGACTGCTTTGATGTTTTGTTTAGAGTATTCTATATGCTTATCCTTTTTTTAAATTTTATGGTATTTGTTGACCTGTGATTTTATCCCACTGCTGTTATTCTTTAGCACCCTTTCTTTCCTTTTGTTTCCTTTTGTTTCTCTTGTCTCACTCTCTCTCAGTGGCTTATGTAAGCAGAAAAGCGGCAGTTGGGACTTGTCTTTGTCCACTATCTTAACAAGTCCCAAGGACTGTTTATTGTTAGCTGCCTTCTAGACTTTACTCTCTATGCAGTATTTACAAGCCATGTTCATTCATTTGTGCCTTTTCCCCCACAGTATTTGTACTTCTGCCTTTATTTTTTTTTTTTAGCTATCTGGTTCACATCTGTTCTTATAAGGAGTGGTGTTCAGAAGCTTGTCTATAGAATATGCATTTAAAACCTTCATTTTCTCGATTGCTAGCTACTCTTATTTACTATTGAGCAAGCTACTTGCATTAGCCACGTATTCTTGGTTACTCATCGGTGCCCTGGAATATGGAGCCGATCTTACCCAAGATCCGTTCCTCTGCCTTGGTGTCTCAGCGCCGGCACCATTCAGATCAAGCTTGCTGCTTCTCTGATATAGATTTAATCTATTTGGGTGTTAGTTAATTTTCAAGCCACCCTGACCAAAATTTCTGCTTCCTTTGATGTATAGATGTCTGGGAAGAAAGCCTATCGAGGCATGCAAGAAATGCCAAATGTCCTCCATGCGATTATCACGAATGCTAGTCAGCTCGCATCGTGAGTAAAACTGCATTCTATATATGGCCACTGTTGCGGGACAAAAACAGGCACAGGCACAGGACGGTGCTGATGGCACTGAACGGACCAAATTATGACATCACACTTGTTCCGGTACGCCACATTCACGGCTAAATGTTTATTTACCTTTGATCTTTAACCACGCTGATCCGGGTTGACGCCGGGTACGATCACATGATGGTAAATGTGCTAGTGATGGCTGATTGGCGCACAGATTATTATTAACCCAGTCACGGGTCCGTGCAAGCGACGGTCCTGATACCCGGTGGACGGACGGGTGGCGGTGCAGCCGTACAGCCGTGTTAGGACCCGTGCACATTCAACCATTAAACATATGTTCGTACCCGGCGTTAAAGGAGGTAGTAGCCAAGGCGGTTCGAAAATCAATTAACACACAAGTGAATTAGATCAATATTAGATAAGCACAAAACTGAATCTGAAACGTTCCGGAGAACCCGGATCAGCGTATTTGTCAATGGTAATTAAACATTTAGCCGTGAGTGGGGCGTACCGGATCAGGTTTGATTTACTATCTCGGTCCGTTCCGTGCCGATGGGACGGCCTGTGCCTGTTTTTGTTTCCGCAACCGTGGTTGTATATAGGGTGCAACTTTACTCACGACGCGAACTCCTTGGCATAATGTCCGTTCAGTGCATAGACATGCTGTCCCTGTGCCTGTTTTGGTGTATGCAATAGTGGCTATATATACAATGCAATTTTACTCACGACGCGAACTGACTAGCATTCATGATAATCGCCTGAATAACGTTCGGTTTCATGCCTCGCGCGAGGTTCAATAGGTCTTCTTCCCCGGCTATCTATACACGAAAGGAGGGACAGCATTTATAAAAATAGAAAATCAAAAGAATTAAGTAGACTTTGGATATAAAGGCAGCAGTACAACTATTTTGGGAAACGAATGGAAATATAGTTTCAATGAAATAGTGTCAATGTAGGAAAATGGCTGCTAAATGCCATAAAATTTAAAAAGGGGAGCATACTCCAAACAAACTGTCGAAGCAGTTCCTATAGTTGAGCTCTTCTCAGGCTGTTTCGCATCGTCGACCTGCATCCGCACCGTGACCGCCTCAGCATTTTACCACGGAGCGGGAGATACAAATCCATGTATCTCATACTTACAGTCCAATGATTGGATATATGTTTCCATGATGGAAGTCAAAGTGTATTTTTTCTTTCGTATAACAATATATTCATTTGCGAGCACGGACCCCGTGATCGGGCAGTGTGGATTTTGGCTTGGCAAGTTAGCCTACAATCAAGTGTACCTTTACAGATTAACTCCTCTATAATATGACCCTCCTATTAATATGCCACAATTCAAGTAACTAGAATACCGTGCGTCGATTTCAAGTTGCAAGTGCTATAGAAGCTCCATCAGCCGAACAACTCAGAAAAGACATGGATTACAATACACAAGCACAAGATCATTCAACACATACTGTCATGTGCCTGTGCCTGTTTCTGTGTCCGCAACTGTGGCAATATATCGAATGCAATTTTAATTACGAGCTGACTAGCATTCATAAATATGACCTTCCTAATCACATGCCACCATTCTAGCTAGTGAGTTGTAAGATATGAAATTGTAATATTGAAATATGGGACAGTCTGTATAAGATGTGGTAGGTAATGCCGGTCATTTAGACAGGAACGGGAAACCAGGGGGGAGGGATGAGGTGCTAAGGCGGGATCGGATGGGATCGGGTTGGGAAGGGGAGAATTGTTCCTTCGGGCATCTTACACAGAAAACGTAGTCTGGTTCAGAACTTCAAATTGCCACATTATTCAGAAAGTGGGTTCACAGAATTGGCTCTCTTGCATTTTGAAGTTTATCAACACGTGGATCGTGCTTCTGTAACCATAGTAATATATGTAGTTTAGTATAAAAGGTTAGGGATACCAGATGATCCATACCTGGTTGAGTCTTAGTATCGCTGCCGGTTCTCTGGTGCAACCGTAAGATGCGTTTCGGACAGCTTGTTTGGAAAGAGCTGGAGCGTAGGAACATCCCAGTTTTGACTTTTTTTGGTTTCATACACAGAATTGAGGGTTTATAAGCCTGAGCAATCATATGCGTTGAGGATCGTCTGGCGGTAGTGAGCAGTTGGTTGGGAGGATGATTCGTGGTAGCAGATATGGCAAACATTTCCATCTCCATATCCCCATGGATATCTCCTAGGAATTTCTCACAACAGAGTTCAAATTAGAACCATGGGACTCATCTACAGCCACACATTTCCCATATTCTATCCGTCCCTCCTGATTTTGAAGAATATTCGAAATGCAATGTTTTTCTCCCAAGCGAGGAATGGAACTTAAAACATTCATGGTGCTATGGTACGGTGGCAAAGGGTTGAGTTGGGTGGAAATGCAGAAGGCTGGTGTTATACACGAGGTGATAAGGGCTGTGCAACTTAGCGCTGAAGCACAGCGCTGTGCCCATCTCTGAGGGCAGTGTAGGGTCAGCCGTTGTTGTGAAACTCTATAGCTTATGTGCTGGAGCAAACATTGATGAAATAGAGATCATATTCTCAGATCGAGTCAGAAAAATTTTGTCTGTGGCTTTATTTATCATGCCTCATTCACCATTCATGTAAGACTCGTGCATCCATGCGCCTGCGGTCGAATAAATTGATGAGAAAAAATAAAAATAAAAAAAGACTCGGGCATGGAGAAACGCGTCCGTTCGTTTAAGATTCTAGGAAACGCTGTGAATTTCAAACCATTTGTGAAATGGGGCATGAGAGGTAGTGTGAAGGGGCATCCAAGGCTGTGGAATGAGAATGAGAAAATTCAGAAAATAACAGGAATCACCCAAAATTCATGAGAAACTCAGGGTAGCACCGGTGTTATGGATTGAAATTATTACAAGGAAAATGTCAGAGCCAGCGAGAGGATATCAAGTAACCATTGCGATGTCTGAGTGACACGGATATAATTTCAACTTGTGCGAGAAAGTCATGTCGACCACCTAATTTTGACTGAAGGAGAGTCTTCAGCGCACGCCCTAGGGGTCAGCAATATTTAGATTTGGAAACTCAAAGTGATACCTGAAGAAAATAGGCTCATATCATGAAATAAAGCAGGACAACCTTGATCCATATTACTGCCACACCGGCGCTTAAGGGGTGTATCTTTTGACAGTGCAACGACCACACCCTTCTGGATAATACTCAGAGCCATACTTACATGGATACACTATCAATAAGCTATTATGCACACCTTGTTAAAAAATCGACTGGCAGTTTTTGGTTTACATAATTAGCACTCCACGTGACATGAAAATTTCTCGCTTCATTTAAGCCCCCTTTTTATTCTGCTGTTTACTCTGCAATGACTAATTGGCAGAGACTTTATTCAATTGTGCACCAATTTCGACACTCCTGTCCAACTAGTGATAATCTTTTCAGAAGAAGATCCCGAGTCATCTCGCGTGACAGAAGCTTCATGGCATGCTTGAATTTGAGCTCGTTATCAACTAATCCCATCGTCAGCACGGTTCCCTCATCGCCCTCTCTGGTTCTCTGGCTGTACAGTTGTGGAATGCACTGGATAAAAAAACTTACTTTCGCGGTGCGGTCGGATGGTGAAAGTGGACAACATAGGGGATGTGGTAGTGGTCGACTCTCAAGTGGACTGCATCCCATGAATAAAGTTGTCTCAACTGAGAACAAGTACTGCTTTCCCAGATGACTAACACCGATAGCATGGCGGTCAAATCACTGTGAAAGGACCATAGCGTGGTCCGGCATTCAAATACTCGGGTCTTTGATAAATATTTACCACTCTTCACCCACGATCCACAATATAATACGCGTGCATGGAGAAACAGGTGCTTTCGATATGTTTGGGAACCGACACGAATTTGAATTTCCGAACCGTTTGTGACCTGGCACCTGGGAGGCAGTGTGGAGAGAGGCTGTGGAAACAGGATTAGAGAATTTAGGAAAAAAAAAGCGGACTCACACATGAAAGAATGAAAACTGAGGGTGATACCGATGTTAGGCATTGCTTACTAGCGATGGAACTATGGTAAGGAACAGGCCAGGGACACCGAGACAATATCATGTAGCCAGTGCGATGTGGGTGATAGGGACACAATTTGATTGAGAATTCAAATGGCATAACTCGTGCGAGAAGGCGATGTCGACTACCTAATTTTGCGTGAGGGAGAATTTTCGGCGCACGTCCGATGGGTGAATATTTAGACGTTCTGAAAACTCAAAACAATACCTCACTAACAAGTGTTATAGTACGTCGCTCGCATCATGAAACAATGCAGAACAATCACGAATACGCCTGAGTAAACGAGATCCATAATACCGCCACACCAGCTCCTCATTTTGGGTTCAAATATTTGGACAGTGCAGCGGCCATGGGTTCTTCTAGATATATGTAATTTGCCTGCTGCTCTTCCCATCTTTGACCGTCTTAACTCACATCTTACCCCTCATATCTCAACTCACACCCTCCTCCATCCCTTGGTATTACAATTCGATGCTTCTCAGCCGCAACATTTGCGGTGACAATATATATTGTCATTGAGCGCGCGGTTCGCTGCCGTGCGTTTGTTCTTCTGTTCTTTCTGGATGTTGCACTGCGGTACTTAAGTTGTTTCTTATCTCCGAAAGGGACCAGTAGCATCGAACGTCTGCTCCCCACCAGACGTTTTAAAGGTAATATCTATTACGCATCCGCTCAGGGGGAGATACCAAGGTAACCGAGTGGATTACTTATATAGAGTCGGATCATGAATGCTAGTGGGCCTTAAAATACGGTGAGAGTGGCATGATATTCGTTGTTGCTGTCCTTTCAATGCCTGTTTGATATCTTTCTAATTTATTTTTTCTCGCTCTCTTCTGTTGGCTCAGCGTTACCATCACTATCGCTCATTACAACTTCCTTCACCCTCCAACCTTCACATATGGACAGTCGACCCTTTGGCTCATCAAGAACTCTTTTTAACAGCAAAGGCGTGATGTTTATGGTCAAAAGGTGGGTTCCCACATGATCGCGGCTACAACTCATGATGATCCTGATCTGTCTGATATTAGAGCAGTTGAAGAGCGGGGTGGATATGGTACGGGAGGCAAGATTCGAGGTGTTGTGAACAGAGTGGAGGCCGGGATTGATTGTGGTTTAAGTGGATTGGTGTGTGGTCTGACATGAGTGAGAAGAGAATGTGAGGAGAGAATGTCAAGAGAGAAGTTTGGAATTGAGGTTATTGTAAGCTTGGAGGATGGGATCGTGGAGCAGTTGCAAGCATTGAATCCACAAGCGGCTATATTATCGATACTGGACTGGTGGGATGTAATTAGGAAGATCGCATTGTCTGGATATAAATCTGTAAATGATGATAGACGAACAAACTCGAATAATGGTACTGGGTCTTCTGCAATTACATCCAGGTATATTCAATGCCCCGTCCAAACATTGCTGTCCTTTTCAGATAGGTTGTAATATCAACACGGTGAAGATGAATCGTAGTCTGATAAGTGGAAGAGAAGGTCTACTGTATAAGCTGTTCATAGCTATTACTGCCAGATGCATTGTTTAAAGACAGGGAAAGACTCGACTGAGAACAAGCTTGATTTTCCCACCTGAGTAACACCGATTCCGTGGCAGTATTATCACAATCAATGGATCATAGGATGGTCCGGCGTCCCTATCTTCGCGCCTTTGATACGTGAACACTCTCGAAGCTAAGAACGGCCGCCCACCCAGAATCTCAGGGAACATTACGCGCCTCCTCCACCTCACCAAACGAATCTACAAGAGACTCGATGATACTGTCGCTCCAAAGGAATCTCACTGAAGCTCATTTGCTAGATAAGCTACTAACGGTGTCTCTTTTAGACGCATGACGAGGAGGAAATCGCTTCTTGTAGATGAGTGAGATGTTGGGTTCTGCAGAAGAATCTCCACTTTGGTAGATTCGGGGTTTGGTCTTATACTGATGGGTGGCAGCATATGTCAGCGCGTATTTGGTTTGACGTTGGGGGTTGGTGATACAAATTTGTGGTTCTGTTGAACGGGCTGCAGACAAAACACCTTCGCATGTAATTTTGCTATAGCAAGTAGTATGGGTGAGCACTGTCCCCTCTATCTGGTGGATTATGGTGTCCGATAATGCCATGCACGCATTCGAATATGAAAAAATTCCTGGATTCGTGGTAACCTGTTCAGATCATCAAAGTGCGGATGCGGGGCGACAATGTGAAACCGTCCTAAAAGAGTTTTAACCACAAGGACTGCCTCGATGTTTTGTTTAGAGTATGCTATATGCTCCACCGTTTTTTCAATTTTATGGTATTTACAAGCCATTTTTATTCATTTGCGCCATAATTTCGATAGTATTTGTACTCATGCCTTTATATTTTTTAGTTATCTGGCTCATATCTGTTCTTATGGGGACTGGTCAGAATCTTGTATACATACTAGAATCCATGCGTATAAAACTTTTATTTTCTCAATGCCTAGCTTTATATACTGCTGAGTAGGCTACTTGTACTAGCTACGGGTTCTTTCGTTACCCGTCCTAGCACGGCGCCGATCTAACCCAAGATCCGTTTCTCTGCCTCAGCGTCTCAGCGTCGGCACAATTCGAATCAAGCTTGCTTTTTGTCTAGTATAGATTTAATTTGAGTGTTAATTAATTTTCGAGCCGCCTGACCAACAGGCCTCCCTCCTTTCATGTATAGATGTCGGGGAGGAAAGCCTATCGAGTCGCACGAGGCATGACAAATGTCCTCCATGCGATTACCGCGAATGCTAGTCGGCTCGGGTCGTGAGTAATATTGCATTCTATATATAGCCACGGACAGGCACAGCACCGGACGGTGCCGATTGGACAGAACGGAGCCAGAGATAACTGATCCGGAACGCCACATTCAATAAATGTTTATTTACCTTTGATCCTTACCCACGCTAATCAAGGTTGCCGCCGGGGACGATCACATGATCTGAAATCTACTAGGTGTTAGCCACCCCGGCTCGAAAATTAATTAACCCACAATTAAATTGGATCTATATCAGATAAGCAAGAAACTAGATCTGAAATTTTCCGATGATAAATAAATGTTTAGCCGTCAGTTTGGCGTCCCGGATCAGGTTTGTTAGCATATCTCGGTCAGTTCCGTGCCGATGGGCCGGGCCTGTGCCTGTTTCCGCCACCGTGGTTATATATAGAATCCAAATTTAGTAACAACGCGAGCCCACTAACATGTCCCGTGCAGTCGGTATCGTGCTGTCTCGGTGCCCGTTTTTCCGTGGCTATATATAGAATGCAATTTTACTCACAACGCAAGCTAACTAGCATTCATGCGAATAACGTTCGGTTTCTTGCCTCGCACGAGGTTCGATAGGTCTTTTTCCCCAGCCATCTATACACGAAAGGATGGACAGCATTGTAGACTTTGAATAGAAAGGGAGCAGTACAACTATTTAGGGAAATGAAGTGACTAATAGTTTCAATGTATGACAATGGCTGGTAAATACCATAAACTTGAAAAAAAGGAGGATCATACAGCATACTGTAAACAAACCGTTGAGCAGTTCTTTTAGTTGAGCTCTTCTTGGGTGGTTTCGCATCTTTGCCTTCCATCCGCACTTTGATCATCTCAGCATTGTACCAAGGATCAGAAGATGAAAATTCCATGTATCTCATACTTACAGTCCCATGACTATATATATATTTCCATGATAGAAGTCAAAGTGTATTTTTTCTTTCCCACAACAATATATTCGTTTGCAAGCAAGGACCCCTTGATCGGGCAGTGTGGATTTTGGCTTGGAAGGTTGACCTACAATCAAGTGTACTGCCTTTACAGAATCACTTCTCTATAAAATGAATCTCTTATTAAAATGGAATCATTCCAGTAACTTGAATACCGTCCGTCGATTTCAAGTTGCAACTGCTATACAAACACCATCAGCCAAAAAAATCAGAACCAACATGGATTACAATGTAGTATTATACATAATACACGATTTCAAGCACATACAACCCATGCACATACAGAGCCACTACCCCGATACATGCAGAACTACAAATGCGACACCAGGAGTAGAATTCAGATGTGAAGGTAATCATAATACCAACTTCGAAACAAGAAAAGAAGCTCAAAGAAAAATAACACAGACGAACCCAACTCTCTTCACCGTCTCTTAAACTTCCAAGTGTTGTCTGATGCCACGTACTGGCGCATCTATACATCCACCTTTCCAGTCGCAGATAACCCCCGCCAGCAGTTTTAACAATCATTTTTATTAGTCCCGCCCAAGGCATGCTAAGCCCCCTGGATTCCTCCACATTTATCATACCCAAAACACTGCTATGTCCGAACTTCTCTCCTGATAATTTCTCCTCACCCATGCCAGACTACACCTCCCCACCTACACCACAATCACTCCCGGCCTCCTCCCCATTCGCAACACCTTGAATCTTGCCTCCTGAACCACATCTACCCCTCTCTTAAACCGCTTGAATCACAGGAAGATCAGGATCGTCGTGGGTTGTTGTCGCAAGCATGCGCCAACCCACTCTTTGAAATAAAACATTGCGCCTTCATTGGCGAAGGAGTTCTTGGCAAAGGGTCGGCTGTGCACATGTGACAGTTGGAAGATAAAGGAAGTTATCATAAGAGATAGTCATGGTAAAGTTGACCCAACAGAAGAAGAGAGAAAGAAATTAAATCAGATATCAGATAGGCTTTGAATTGACAGCCACAACCAATGTCAACTTCCACTCCACAAAGCTTTGTACGGATATATATTCAAATAATGATGCAGATTCACAGTGATCCCATCCCAATACCACTAATGATCCAGAGGGACGAATAGAGCATGAGATATGCGAGGCTGCAGGACAATTCCATGGCTCAGAGTTCAACTCTGTGGCGGAAAACGACTCAAAGGTATAACACGGAAATGGATAGCTCGAAGGGCTTAACATATCTACTCCCATTAATCAGCTTCCCAACCAACTACACCCTACTACCTCTAGACCACCAACACCTATCAGTCGTCCGTAGAATGCACCCACATGGTGACTTCTAGGGGCGCTCATAAACGCTCGAATACTGGCCTACGATAGTAGTTACAACATAGGTATAAGGTGCATTATGGACAGAGATGCTGACGGTTAAATCTGTCTGAATCCATGTATTACAACAGACAATGGCATCAAATCATTCATATATCTTCCTCTGCCAACCAACTTTGCAGCATATGGAGCAATTCAGCAGGTTTATCGTGAGGGACCTGGTTCAGTCTTCATTCAGGTAAGGACCTCTCCACGTAGCCTCCATGCTTACGATGTGTCCAGGGGCATAAATAGTAGTAAATGTCAGGTTTTTCAAAGATCTAGTCTGTCCGGCTGCTGGCTGCTGGCCAGGAAGGGCTCAGTCTTGCATTGGAAGGGACCTAAAATCATGTCCCTCAGACCACTCAGGTGAGTCTGACCACACCCAATTAGCTTTATAGTTACACTGGCAGTCATAAGTACCTAGTCATACTATTAGTCTAGTACAACTGCGAGCATTAGCCACATACCCACGTAGACGAGAAGGCCGATTCCTCTTTCAAGCAGGTTCTCCAGGTAAGACCGTGCGGGAAGCCCCCACTTGTCAAGATGCTCGGCCAATCATCGACATTACAACAGATGAACGGGAGGTTAATTTACCTACCATCTGAGGAATCCCAACAAGATTCTGGGTAGATGGCTGATTGAGAAGTGAGGCTATAAAGTCCTGCTCGAGATAACACAAGCTAACTCTAATTCTCATCTTAAATAAATAAACGAGCCTGGAAAGTGCTTACTGGCCAGGAGATATACCTTATAAATGTCATACAGAGTTCTTCCTAGGGTAGACGTGAGGTTCACAATGAGATTAAATATTGTCACATACCAGATGCATTCAATGTATAACTGATTTCGCTGTCACAAAAATTGACTGCTTCAAAAAAACCTATGTCGTCTAGTCTTGTAGAAGACGTTAACACCTATACAATTATCAGCTATTCCAGATTAATAGTACAATTTCTGTTTGATACTGAGCGCGGAAGCTAATGAAAATTCTCTGCATTTAATTAGTCACGCTGCGACAAAGCACTTACAGCTTGCTTCAGCCATAGGCAAGGTTGAATACCAAGCAGAGGGGTCTCCAAAGAAGCTCTTCCGCAGGCAACCTTGTACTGACCCAGGTAAGAGCTAGATTCGAAATACATATTCCCAAAGATAGACGATCGCGAAACATCAAGACTCACGTTGATATATCGGTAATTCTATCATAGTAAGGATTGGTAAGCATAGAACACAGTAAGGTATGGAGGTCCCGGCCATGTTCGACCGGGACCATATATATGTCAAACGAGTAGATAGCAGCCCCTCAGTGAACTGCCCGTTCACTGAGGTGCGTATTCCTTTCGTAGGCCTAGATACACAGACACTCATCATATTATAGTCTTCCTGTATCTAGGTATAGTAACAATACATACCAGTGAACCACCTGTTCACTGAGTCTTCCTGTATCTAGTACTGCACATAATCGCTACAGGTTATAGGCCCCACAGAGCCCACCATATCTAACCCCACCTCTAAGTCGTTCGTCATCCCAAAGCTGGCCAGGGATGGCACGAACTGGGTCACCTGGAAAAGCTAAACATTAGCCACCCTATCTGTGACCCGTGGTACTAAACATCACCTGGATGGGACCACCAGAATCCCCCCTCAAATCCCCACCTACCCCAGGGGCCATACACTAACGGTTAAGCAGGAAGAGGACCTGGACAATTTAGAAAAATGCTGGGATGATTACAATCAGTGGGAGGTCACGATCATGGTCCAGATATTTGCCACAGTCCTGGACAGCCTCCTCATTGAAATCCACAACCTCCCTACAGCCAAGGATGTATGGGATACTGTGTGCTCAAAACATGAAACCAGGGCACTCACTGTTAAGGTCGATATGTGATGCCAGATGTACGAAATGAAATGTGATGATGAGTCGAACATCTGTATGCACCTGGAGGCAATTATGAGGATGCAAGAGCAACTTGGTGGGATGAATGCTGGACTCACTGATGATGAACTAGTTACTGTCATCCTTGGGTCAATCCCCAAGTCATACCGACCACTGATTAACGCAATTATGATGTCAGCAGTGCACGTGAAGGCTAAGCTTGAGCTGGATCAGGTGGTCAGCATGCTAATCGACAATTTTGAATGACTCACCATTGAGGAGTGCCACCTGAAAGCGAGTGAGAATGCTCTCACTGCAGCAAAAGGGCGTGGAAAGTCACAGGCATGCAGCAGCACCTCCAGCACCATGAAGACTGACATTGAGTGTTGGAACTGTGGAATAAAGGGTCATAAGAAGGCAGACTGCCATTCTAAGGCCAAGAAGAAGGATAAGAAGGAGGGTGACACTGACAAGAAGGGATGTGACACAGCAAACACGGCAACTGGCAGCGAGGAGTTTGCCTTCACAACAACGTTTGCTGGGACCATGCTCACGCTGGGAATGAGTGCATTGATGGGAAGGGAAGTCGATGTCTATGAATCGGGTGCATCAGGGCATATGTCACCAGACAGACACTGGTTCATTACCTTCAAGGAGATTGTTCCACGTGCAATCAATGCTGCAGACAAAACCGTGTTTAAAGCTGTTGGTATAGGCAGCATGAAGATTGGAATCCCAAATGGGAAGACGACAACACATGCTACCTTAAAAGATGTGTTGTATTGCCCCAATCTTGCATTCACGCTGATTTTGTTGACACACTATCACGCCGCAGGGTACTTGGTCCTATTAAAGGACCAGAAATGTCTGATTTGGGACAAGCGAGGGACGCTGCTTGGGCAGGTCCCACTCTCGGGTGGACTGTACAAAGTGGAACATCAATCCACAGCAGCTGTGACAAGTATGGCACGAAAAGCACTCACTATAGTTGAGCTGCACCGCTGGATGGGGCACATATCCCCACAAGTTGCCTGGAAACTTGTTCAAGATGGTGTCATAACGGGACTTGAGCTGGATACAACCAGTCAGCCAGGTTTTTGCACGGCCTGCGTGCAAGTGAAACCTACAAGGAAGCTGGTCCCACAGACATGAGAGGGACTGCAGGCCATTAAAATCAGCAAAAAGGTCTATTGGGACGTGTGGGGGCCTGCAAACCCTCAAAGCTACAATGGCAAAGAATATTTCATCACCTTAACCAATGACCACTGCAGATGGAGGTACCTGGTACCCATTGTGAAGAAAAGCAAGACCCTCCACTGCTACAGACAGTACGAGGCATGGGTAGAGACCCAACACAACACAAAGGTGAAGCACCTACAAACAGATCACGGTGGTGAATATTTCTCTGAAGAATTCAGTACTCACCTAAAGTCCAAGGGAATGGTCAGAAGCCTGACCATACATGACACGCCTGAAGAGAACAGGGTGTCAGAGAGACTCAATCACATGCTGCTGGAACACACACGTGCAATGCACCTGGCAGTCAGACTGCCAAAATTCCTCTGGATGGAGTTGGTGCAACATGCAGTCTGGTTGAAGAACTGGACATCCATGCATGCACTGGATGGAAAAACACCATATGAGGTTATGCATTGTGTGAATCTGGACCTTACGGACATACCTGGGTGGGGGACAAGGGTGTTTGGACTGAAAGAGCATTCCGGCAAGTTGGACTCCAAGGCAGATGAGGGGAGATGGATGGGGTACAGTCATGAAAGTAAGGGCCATAGGGTTTACTGGCCTGGAAAATGTCATGTCACAGTCGAACACAATGTGATGTTTGATGCTCCCATCATGGTCACCCCCGCTGATACACTAACTTGTTATAAAAAACAGCCAATAAGTCCACAGGAAATGATCTTCTCCTCCTACCCATGCTACCAAAATATTCATTGCAGCTTTATTACTTCACCCACCAGCCTGAAACT